>OX463856.1:32600256-32736412 GCA_949825065.1 Odontocerum albicorne
ATATATATATATATATATATATATATATATATATATATATATATATATATATATATATATATATATAATATATATATATATATATATATATATATATATATATATATATATATATATATATATATATATATATATATATATATATAAAAAATTGATCTGATAATTTTGGTGATGTAATATGTGTACGAGGCAATATGTGTAAGGGGTGATATTAAAAATAGAAGATTAAAAAAAATGCTCAGAGAGAAAATTTTGAGAAGAGAAAATATTTATAAAAAAAAAAGAAGATAACGCCAATAATTTTTATGGAATAAGGATAAAAAAATCAATGGGTAAAGAAAAAAATATGAATGTTGAACTGTTAATTTTTAAGCTATGCTAATCCTTAAAAATATAATATAGGCCGCCGTTGGATGGGATTTGTCGGCCTAATTCACTAATATATTAATCTGTCACTAGTGTGATATATATATATATATATATATATATATATATATATATATATATATATATATATATATATATATATATATATATATATAATATATATATATATATATATATATATATATATATATATATATATATCTTTATAAAGATAAAGATATATATATATATATATATATATATATATATATATATATATATATATATATATATATATATATATATATATATATATATATATATATATATATATATATATATATATATATATATATATATATATATATATATATATATGTATATGTATATGTATATGTATATGTATATGTATATGTATATGTATATGTATATGTATATGTATATGTATATGTATATGTATATGTATATGTATATGTATATGTATATGTATATGTATATGTATATGTATATGTATATGTATATGTATATGTATATGTATATGTATATGTATATGTATATGTATATGTATATGTATATGTATATGTATATGTATATGTATATGTATATGTATATGTATATGTATATGTATATGTATATGTATATGTATATATATATATATATATATATATATATATATATATATATATATATATATATATATATATATATTATATATATATATATATATATATATATATATATATATATATATATATATATATATATATATATGTCTATGTATATGTATATGTCTATGTATATTTAAAACAAAAACAAAATGATAGTTGTGATACCTTATTTCATATATGCTTATTAAACTATCAATGTTATGTGTGTCTGTAGTTAAAAAAATATATATTTAAAATATTTTATAATACATTAATCAAAACTTGGATTATTTTTATTAAGAAATAATAAT
This sequence comes from Odontocerum albicorne, assembly GCA_949825065.1. Taxonomy (NCBI): domain Eukaryota; kingdom Metazoa; phylum Arthropoda; class Insecta; order Trichoptera; family Odontoceridae; genus Odontocerum; species Odontocerum albicorne. The sequence goes on from OX463856.1 coordinate 32,601,581, forward strand.
TATGAAAATCCTGTTTGGTTTAATGTTTAAATATGTGTAAAGCAATATTTAACAATATTGTTTGTGGTGACGGTCGATCATTGTTGAATGTAGTCTATGATACAAAAATGCAACAATTCGTTGCTGAATATTTAATATGGATGAACTATTTTAGCCTTACATGATTAATTTGTAATCTTTTAACACATTTACGCTGTCCATTTAATTTAAAAATTAATGAGTATAAACGAATAGAGGAAAATAAAGGGGAACGAGATAGTTGTTTAAAGTATTTCTCTGTGTCAGGTGATATAACTAATAATGTTAAAAAAAATACGTGTCTAGCCCTCAATTTTCAATTAGTATATGGCAATTTTGTAGTTAAACTGTCAGTTAAAAAAAAGTGTTTTAGTTTTCAACCATAATATCTCACATTTATTAAATTATTTCAATAAGAAAATTACCGTTGTATTAAAAAAAAAAATTATATTTTTATTTATTTGATATAAATAACCTATTGTACATTTAGAAGTATTAAAATTAAAAAGTTTATCCAATCCGGATTTTATTTTGTAGGCAGTTTCACCATTTTCGGTCCATGGCCGTTTCAATTACTGAATACTGAAGCAAAACACAGTTAAAAAAAAAATAAAAACATTTTTTTAATATTTTATATTAAAATTTGTTTAAAAAATACCAATGTTTAGCCTGCCAATACCTTAAAAATATTTTTCTTTTTCTATTTATATCATTTTGTTTAAAATGTGAGTTAATATGGTTCGTTAATTTATAAAAAAAATAAAAAAAAAACGACATGAGAAGTTAGGCTCGTGAGTTGGCCAATGTGTGTAGATCTTGTGATTAATTTAATTATCTCTTTTAAAAATAACCTTCGTCTTTTTATATTAAATAACTTGTATCCATATCGACTCATCTCAACTGACGCACATAGTTCAGTTTGTCACTGTAACAAAACCAAAATAGTATTAAGCTTCTCGTTATATCCTCACTGAATGAATAATGTATTAAGCTTCTCGTTATATCCTCACTGAATGAATAATGACCGTACGAATTTGTGTTTTAAAACAATATCTCGTAACACTTATCCTGTTTCATACATATTCAACCAAACATTGGGTCCAATTGTAAACGAACTTATTCCTTCTGTATACTGCGACTAAGTTTAAACCAAATGAAAGTCGAGTATATCTCGAGAGAGAGAAAGTGAGGTGGATTATAGACTCGCAATTTATTCCACCCCTTGTAGTCTTTAATTTATTTACTATAGAAATTCTTTCTCATTTTGGCAGCTACGCAAAGTATACAATATTCTATCGATCGTGGTGTTTGTTAACTTAAAACTTATTTATGTGTTCGGGAACGTTCCGATGGAAAATATTTCTTAACAGTTACGAAAAATGGAAAACGTAAATTCTCGACTATGTATTCCTCAAAAATCTCGAATGTTTTTTTCATTAAATACATATTGCGATAATTTAATTTTGTTCAAATTCATTTTATTTTAAAGCCTCGATTATTTTTTTTAATCCCAACCCTTATTAATAGGTGTAAATGTTAAAAAATAATATATTTATAATAAATTTACACTAATGAAAAAATTACATGTGACAAATACAATAGATCTTTTAGCCTAGGTAACCTAAATGTGGCACGGGCTTTGGACCTATAAGGCTTTAAAATAGCTTCAAAATATTTGTTTTAAAAAATGTTTGAAAATCAGACAAAAATGTTGAAACTAACCGTTTTGTCAATATTCATATTTAACAAATAATATCTCGAAAACCAAATTTATTCAATGTCAAAAAAAAAATTCAATAATGAAAGGATCATTTATATAACGTCGTTTAGAGAGTAGACTCTTCTCGAGGGCACTGTAACTCGTAATATGAATACACTTTTACTGACAATATGTGACTCGATTAACTGTGAATACTATAAGTAAAGTTATAGTAGATCTGCAAACTCCGCAATGGACAGTCATGTCTGGGTGACACTTATAGTAGATCTGCAAACTTCGCAATGGACAGTCATGTCTGGGTGACACTTATAGTAGATCTGCAAACTCCGCAATGGACAGTCATGTCTGGGTGACACTTATAGTAGATCTACAAACTCCGCAATGGGCAGTCATGTCTGGATGACACTAAATAAAATTTGAATAAAACCACAACGTATTGTGTCCATTTAAATGTAATAAAAAACAGAATTAAAAACTACCTTCTTATTTCTGCTCGATACATAAAGATGTTTTAAAGTTAACTTACGCACTAAACAATGATAACAAATTAACTTCAGGTTAATCCAAAAGAAAGGACAAAGAATAAATACCTCTCAATCGAACTTTCACTAGAGTAATTTTTAATCTTTAAGTGTTTACTCTCTCACCGTCGACTTCATGGTTCCTTATAATTTACCCTAGTTAATTTTAATTTCTCAACAAAATATTTTTAAGTATTCTAGATAGAAGGTCTTGCTCAAAGGCACATGTTACGAAATCAATCCTAAGATTAAGACTGAACTCGCATCCGAGTTAAATCTGTGTTAAGACTTCCGAATAACGTTGATTATGTAGATCTTATATTCATTTCTCAACCTTACAGCCTCTGTAGGTAGATGTAGATGAACAGTTTGTTCATCCGTATATATTGCTCATCTTCTTCTTCAGCCGTTCTGGATCCATCCCTGGATATAGACTTCCCCTTCGTTCTTCCACAACTCCCTATCTCGGGCACACTGCATCCACTTCACCCCTGCGGCCCGTCTTATGTCGTCCAACCATCTAGCCTGTGGTCTCCCCACACCTCTCCTGCCCGTTCTAGGCTGCCGTTCCAGGACCTTTTTCGTCCATCGAGAGTCAGAGCATCTGGCAATATGTCCTGCCCAGCTCCATTTTAAGGCAGCTGCTCTCTCAACTACGTCCGTGACTTTGGTTCTCTCTCTTATCCATTTGTTGGTCTTTCTATCTCGCAGTGAAACTCCCAGCACCCTCCTCTCCGTGGCTCTCTGTGTCACTAGTAGTTTTTACGTTATTCGCTTTGTTAGGACAGAGGTTTCGATTCCATATGTGAGGATCGGTAAGATGCATGAATCAAAGACTCTCTTTTTCAAATGATTGGGGTATTTTGGAGATTTCAGGGTGTAAGAGAGTTTACCAAACGCCGTCCAGGCAAGACCACGTCTACGCTCTATCTCGGCCTCTTGATTCTCTTTTCCTAGCTTTACAGTGTGTCCTAGGTACACATAACTTGTAACTCTTTCTATATTTCTCATACTCAATGAAAATCAAGACTACCAGACATATATATGAAATCACGAACAAGCAAGATAATGGTACTGACAATCTGCAGTGGTACTAATCAATCTAGTGTTCCGGGTTTAGACCTTATTCCATCTTTAATTTTTCCGTATTTCATTAGCTGCTTTACGTGAATTTTAATAGGATGATATTCTAGGAAATCCCTCGTGATTGAGTACTATTGCCAGCTGTCCTGTGAATAGATTGGTATTGTTTTATTATGTGAATGACGTTGCACTTCATCAAACACAGTATTGACAGATCAAACCCAAAGTTCCCAGAGGGTTGAGTTGAGTTCATTCTGCTTAACCCCTCATTTGGCTGATTTGAATACGGCCTCTTTCAATCAATTTTATAGCGTTTTATAAATCTACCCGAGAACAGCAGCAGCATATGTGACATAATTGCCTGGGTACTTGATGCTCTGTCAACAGACCCTTAGATTTGATTTTAAGGACTTGTTGATCACAACAGCTTAGCAAAACATGCAAAGGAACCATTCATCCTCGTGCACTCGCATTTCGGTCATTCTTCTTTGTTGTGACCTCAATGCTGAGGAACATGAGCCACACTGAAACTGTTGTGTGTTGTACACATTTTTTTCCAGTCCTCCTGGCATTTGCTCTTCGCAGAGCTTATGGCAAAAACAGACCTATAACTTTTTACCTGGTCCCTCCAGCGCATAGATGATCTACCGACCCTCTATATTACATTGTTAGTTATCTATGTCCTGTTTGCACAAAATGTGATCGGCAAACTAAAAAATGCGTTGAGTACATAATCTTGATAGTCTCTCAGAGATTTTAAGTTCTTCTAGTATTAAAGCATTTTGTGTATAAAACACCTGGCAGTCGTCTCCAACACCACATTTTGAAAGAGTATATCCTTGATTTCTCTCAGGCCTTTACTATTAAGATTTCTGAGGCATACAGGAATATTAAGAACATCTGGTTTTTAATAAGGTGATGAGTCTATTTCTTCAGATCAGTCCTAGCCTCGACATAGCACTCTTCACCAAACCCATTCCTCTCTTGGTTTCAGTTTCACATCTACCGTTACCAGCAATTGTAGATCCAAGATAAACAATATCAAGGGATTCCTAAATACTGACTAATCTACTTTGAAATCATGTTTAGCTCAAACCTGTGCCTGATTCTGTTCCTATCTCATGTTTGATTTTGTAAAATGGCCAAAAGACAACTGTTTAGCGAGTATGTCAAATATAAGTTGTTATAATTAATACAATTCTTATGAATCCTTCTTGTTATTTTTAATTTGATCCTGTGTCACTGCACACAGAGAGCATTTTAATTGCCAAATTAACCATTTAATATCTAAGTATTTTTATTTAACGTTCAAAACAATAAACTAAATTAATTATATTGAGCTGACTAATATAACAAATTTTATATATTTAAAAAGTGTTAATGTAAAAAGGTTGCCCACTACTGGATCTATATGTTTTTTTTTCTAATTCTAAAGAAACTAATTTTCTTTTTCTTTACTGTTAAGTATCGTGATGAACCGTCTTGAACCACCTTGACACGATACGTTTGAATAGCAGCTTCTGTTGTTACTTACGTAGTCGGTTCATCACATCAGAGATCTTCCTCCTTTGCTTTGCTATTCCACTCTTCCAATAATTACACACCTTTCCGAACTGGAATTCCTTTTGTTGAGACCATATGTTTCACCTTGTAAGACATGACTAATATACGAAACCTTGCGAACTATAAAATCTGCAATATACTATAAGTATCCCTTCAAGATCCGGCTTAAATGAAAACATTGGAGTTACTACTCCTGAAGTCCGTCCAAGGTATCTTTAAATTCTCAAATTCTTCTAATCTGTTCAATGTGGATACCTTCAAAGTCCACGTTTCAAATTCGTTACGTAGAATTTTCTATGTATAGATTTTAACTATTTATTCTCTGTCGTAAGTTTTAATTTTATAATATTAATTTTTAGTTTCTCAAAATAGTTACAGTAGTGGGTTGAGAGTTTGAGTTTAGTCCTTTTGAGAAGAGAATGTAAATTAGAAAAAGCTAGACTTTTGGAAATCAAAACACGTTGCAATTACACAAAATTGATCATCAATTTAAAAAGGAGTGTAATCGTTTAGTTTATAAAATAGATAAAGATATATATTAATGCACATCTCTAGTTCTTAACGTCACGTGTTACCGTTCGGGTATCTCGTATATAATCTTAAAACGATTTTTATATAATCGAACACCAAACGGAATTTATCTTCGGAAAGGAATTAAACGTAGTGTTATTCGGCGGGAACAAATATTTTTTCGGCGTTTCGATAGTTAAACACGAGAGATATGTTCATCTGTTTTAGTCTACGTGTTCATTCGTTTAATTTATTTTAACACTTTCTCTACAATTCGGGTTTGTCAAGCCCAAAATTATTCATCCAAAAGGTTAATGTATTAAAAACTCGATATACAATATAATTACAAATTAGACGATATGCTTTGAATGTACAAACTATTTATCTTGAATCAATGAATCGTTTTTAAATTTAAAAAAAAATATATATATATATATAATCTTTGTAGTTAGATTGAAATCGGTGGATATTTAAAATTTTTGAAAATCAATATTTATCTTTGTGAATATTTTGTCCGAAGTGGAAAAAAATACGTTTTGTTAATGATAAATTGTGTTTTCAGTCTTCCGCAATTCGCGATTCTGTGTTTTTTTTTTTAGTTGCGATTAAATAACTCGGGAAAGAAATATTTAAGATCATTCTTTTAGAAGTGTTTAGCATATTTTAATTAGTTCGCTATACTCGTGAGGCACTGATTGATAAAAGAAATCAGGTTTTTTAATCTTATGAAAAATTTGCTGCCTTTGAATTAACTAATATGTCACTCATGAAATATTATTATTTTCAAACTGCCAAGATTCATTCTATGTCTTTTAGTTATTCCACGTGTTTTCAATAGGAGGCAACAGAGATCACCCTATTGTTCGCATCAATCAGGTCCTGCCGGAGCTTGTCATCTTCGCCTCCAACTCCTCCTGTCTTCCGCCTTGACCCTCCAATCCTGTGCTTGTAGCAGCCAGGTTGCGTCCCTCTCAACTTCGTCCTCCCATCGCAGCCTTGGCCTGCCCACTCTCCTCCCACCCGGGTGTCCTTCCAGGATTCTTTTGGGTGCTTGCGATGACGGCATTGTCTGCACGTGTCCAGCCCATCTCAATCTACTCAGTCTGATATGTACAGATAGCCTGGGAGCTTTGTAGTTATTATATAGATCGTCGTTGTATATCGCATTCGCTAGGTTTCGCCGTCATTCACGGGGCCCAGGATCCTACGTAGTACTCTTCTCTCGAAGGCATCCAGCAACTCAGCGAATTTAGATGTCAGTGTCCATGCTCCGTATCCATATGTCACCACTTTCTAATAATTGTTTTAATTTTACACTCCTCCAAGAAATCCCATCTCTGAACGTTGCATCTAATCTCACCTATTCGGAGTGTAATCATGCTAATACTTTATGTATAGACACATGTCATTGTTACTCAGTACGAGGTTCGGGCTGCATCAAAAAGTATTTCTATTTAACCTGCTCAATAAGTAAAAAAATTGAGAGCAAGTGTTAGCATGTACATAAAATATCCCACGTGAAAACATTATTTTATATTTTGCTCATTATAAATCAAATCATAGCATGCAAGATCCTTCAGCGAGCTACAGAGTTAAGACTATTTACCACTGCTCCGTGATTTATAATGAAAAATTGATACTAACTTCTGAAAGCACCATTAATATTTCTCTCAGAAAAACATGAAGGAAATAATGAAAATAGGGTCATAGCATAATAGCAAAAGTTATAATAAATAATATTTGCTTTTAATATATAGATTATCATTAACAAAACATTTTATTGATTCTACTTTTTAGTTTAATGCATAATATTAGTTACAGTTCTAACTGTTAGTGTTTAGCGTCCCCAACTTGCCTCGTATTGGCTTGATGATTATGATATTCAATTGGATGAGTAATTTTGATGTGCCCCCTCGGTGTTATCATCGTTCTTATGATGTAGAAGTTTCTCCTTTCATATATCAAAAGACTTAGATATCGTTGCATCGTTACAACTATAACTTTACGCAGGATGTTTTTCTTTTATTTAAAAAAAGATAACCTACATTGCCTGGTTGTTAGAGTGCTCGACTTTCAACTTGGGTTTTGGTTTTCAAATGCCATCCTGAGTCTTCAGTCTTGTTTTTCGTATAAAACATTTTAACATATTTTTTATTGATTGTAAGAAATTGCTATATGTCCATAAGCTCGCCAGATTATACGGTATACAATGAAACAATACAATTATACTGCTTTAAACATCTGTCTTGAGAGAAATTATAATATACTATTTTTTTAGTAAAATAAGTTAGCTTTTTAGATCTGTATTTTTGATCTATTAAAAATGTAATGATTTCTCATATAACTTACAAAGAATATTCCAACTCACACAATACATCACTTTTGTCAAATATTAATAGATTAATTTTATTAATACCGCATAGATGGCACTGTTGATATATTACAAAAACGATGTTCCCATAGGCTGGATACAATTCCACAATTGTCCTCTGAACACTGATTCGTTAAATTGATTAATACAATTATATTCGTAATTTCTTCCTTTTCCATTAGTTGTATTTACTGCTGAAGACCGTGTCCAAAATATTGATCTAAAAGTCTCTTATGTTTGTCGTTTTATTTTCCCTTTTTCAAGAATTAATGCAGATTATTAATATAATAATAATCAACGGCATTTGTTAATCGTAATGTATTTCAAGGTTGAAAATGCGGCAGTGATGCTTTAATATTTGTATTTAATATTGTATTTAATATTTACATCTTATCAAAAGTTGATTTAACTTTTTAATTTACCGACTACTGACCCAGAGCTTATCTTCGAAGTGGACACTGGTTCCTAAGACATATTTAAGCTATACTTACAATCAAAAACATGTTAACCGAACATTCTTGTCAGTTGGACAAAGATAAAATCATATAAGTCCCTTTTTTTATACAAATTATTAATGTAAAAAAAAAAACACTCTGTGTATACTGAATTTTACATAACTCAGGCAACTATTTGACAATCAAAAAAGGAATACGTTTCTATTTCCTTTTTTTTATCATGGCATTTTATTTTTTCTAAATAATTACTGAAATATTTACTTTAAATTATTCAAGTACTTCATATCTTGTTAATCTTGAAATTTCTTCATTATATCTGTTGCTATAATCCAGTACCCTATTTTAGACCAAATCTCTTTTATATAATAAGATTATTTATCACTAAAATATTTTGTTAAATTATTTCGTTGTACAGTGTTCATTTTGTATTTAATTTAAATTGTTATATTTTAAAAGGAATGAATAGCTTATCAGCGACGATTAAACTGGTTTCATCATGTCCATTTACAATAAGCATTTCCCTTTTCTCAATGCATAATTGAGAAATTTAATTTCAAGTGTGATATTAAAAATGTCATAAAAGATTTGCTTGTGTAGAAATCTTAGGTTTTCCCATCTTTCTAAAACCTCTGTTGAAAACACTGTATGATAAATTTGAATGTCGATGTTGATTGAAGAATTTTTCAAAGCCTGAGAGTGCCTTACATAGAAAGCTTTGGTATTTTTCTCTTTAAAAGTTTATATAGTCTCAATTTCTATTGCATTTTATGTTTCATTCGTTATTTTTTTTTACTTATTGTTTTAAAAGATATCTGACGTTTAGAATCTTCAGGTGATCTCGATAGTATATCAGTTTCCTCCTGTGGATGAACTTCTAAAGGGTTTCATGGCGGAACCACCATCTTTTTTTGTGCTCGCTTTCGTCAACTTGTATATTTGACCACGGAATGCAGATAAGTGTATATTTTAGAAACACAAAATTTGATCGTCAAATAGTTGCTTAAGTATATATAAAATGAACGTTTATCGATGCAAAATACCCATTTGTGATAGAATTCTAATTAAATATGTTGTGTGTGTGTGTTGTTTGACATTTGGTTGTCAAGAATCTTAAATATTATAACTATTTGCTGTGGTAAAATTATTAATATGATATCAAAAAAAAAAATTTAATAAATTAGGCTTAGTGGAAAACAATATTAGTTAGTATCTTGCTAGACATACGAAAGTTTTGGATTTTTTGGTGTCGGGCCAATATTTGTTGTTGATTTTGGCGAGACTTGCGTCCCGTAATGTTTGCAGTTTGTTTTTTAGGGATGTTGTTCTTTATCACTCGAAAGCTTAAAGTAAAAAAATGGTAGTGCATTCATTATTGAATTATTAACCGATGTCTGTCTATACGGTAGCTAGTTTATTGTTTGTCTTTATTTTGAATTCAGTATGCTAGTTTAATACTTGTGACTTTTCCTGTACAAGTTTTTATTTAGTAATAACTAAATGCAAACACGGTTTGCATTTGCTTTTAAAAGAGTTTGTCCGTAGAGTGATTACTCATATTCATTTATTTATTAAAATAATGTATACTATTAAATTAAGAGTGGAAATTTTAAAAGATTTAATTGCAAATGTAATATTTACCATTTTAAGTAAAAAAAATATATAATTATTGACAGCCAATTTATCATCTACGCTATTGCTTATTTGTAATAACTTCTTTATTGTCATGTCTCTTCGGGGTTCAGATCTCTTAGTTAGCATACACCGTGTCCTATGATGACGGTGTGTCGATTGTTTGTTTAAAACATCTCGATATTGTTTTACATGGTTGACATTCACATCATTTGTGGTCTTCCCCTTGTCTTGTTTGAAAGCTTAGATATATGATCAGAAGGTGTCCATATTTCTTTCTATCCATGTGGCAAAACTATTTAAGACAGTTTTCGTTGAATAGATGCAACTTTGAATCTACTATCATAGTTACTATTAACTCCTGTCCACAGCATCTTCATTTCACAACGCAATAAATTACAAATTATAAATTTGAAATCTTGATTTAACTAAAAAAATATTGTTCCGACTAGAACAATCTAAATTGTTTCTGCTTAATAAGACTTTATCATAAAATATTGAGAAAAATTTCAAGAGTCAAAAAGACTTTGAAAAGAAAGACAAGCGAATGCTTTTAATAATTATAAAAAAAGTCTTTTGGTATTTTCACTCTTAAACATGTAATTTTTAGATAATTGCATTGACAATTTTAACCATATGTAAGGGTATTAAATATAAATATAATTTAACATTTTTTTTACCATTCGATGATGTAACATTTTGACTATGTAGATAATAATTTTCTATATTTTTCCTTATAAATATATTATATTTATTTATATGTATGTATTTACTAAAATTTTAAAGGTGTTTTAGCTGCTGCACCAAAGTCACAATTGTCAGCAATCTGTGTGCATTTGGTTCCTTTTAATATTTACTCTATTGTACTGTGTCAACTTTCCTATTTTTCTTTATTTTTACAACCGTAAAACAGCAAAGGGTCTATGGCGTAAAGTGAGAAATATGAAAATGCAATATTTAATTGTCATCTCGTTATGATAAACTTTATTTCCTAGAATCAAAAATATTTAACAGAATTGTTAAAGAAAGTCAATTCTATCTATACAATATTTCACTCATACGGGCCGGCTGTTAGACATTCTGTATAATCACGTGCAATTTTCCAAATCATATTTACATTTTTGTAGTGTACATGTTTAAAAAAAAATTATGCAATTTTAAACCAGTTATTTTGAAGTTGTTAAAAATATAAATTGTGCGGAATATAACACCGTGTCTAGCGGAAAATAGTATTTCGTGTCCCGTATTAAGGGAATACTAAAGAAGTCACCGTTTCAATTACAGTACACCTACAAATTTGTATGAATGACATTTGGGTTTCTGATTTCATTTTGTGTACAATTAATTTATAACTGTTATAGATTGCCCATCAGTTTTTGTTGTGAGTTAACCGAGAGATCCAATATTTAATTACCTGCTCAGTGAATATCTTTGATTTGCGTTTAATAATGTTTATATAAGTTATTTTTTGTTCACCAATGTAGAAATTAACTTTAAAAAAATAATTAGAACATGCAATACTTGTACGGACATGTTTAATAATAAAATATAAGTAGAATTGAATATACGTTAAAATTTTCTTTCTTTGACAGATTTTATATTAACACTCGCCACCCTGTGATGGATAGCGAATGACCAGGACTTGTATTTTGATTATTTGACGTTTTAATACATAATAAAATAATTTTTATAGCTAATTACAAAAAAATAACCTAGCAGATTTTGCATAATTTTAATATGAAACGTACATTTTTCACTGGACGCTCAGCGTCCAGCACCGTGGCTGACTGAATTTTTTGGCACAGTAAGGCAAGTGTTAAAGTGGCATTTTCTTTTTACTTTTCCTTTATGCAATATTCTCTATTGTTTTATAATTGTTTATTAACATTTATCAAGAGCGTGAACTTCATAGTTTATTTACAAAATAAATTTAAAAAAAAAAAAACCTTGTTAACAAATAAATATTTGTTTTGCTGTTTCTGTCTATCAGTTTATAATTGAATGATACATTGAAACCATTTCGAGACATTTTCCACGTAACAAGCCATGAATACCTAATAAGACTGCGTATTGGATGTGATTATTCCAATAAAGATATTTTTTTTCAAGGCACAATAAGAAATTCTTACGTGTGAAAACGTCTTATTCTGGTTTCTCCGTATTCTGATTTATGCTTAAGAATGGATATTTTACTTTCTAAGAATTTGTGATTTGTATTAGATTTATTTACCGTAATGTGCTAAAATGCTATAAACAACACCATATTTTTTAAGGGCATTATTTGTTTTGTTTTTTTTTTTTTCTAATTATGTTTCGATAAATTAACAGATATATATTTTTAAATGAAGAGAAACGTGGAACTTTCCAAACTCGTAGATAATGAACTAAAACGAATTACATTATAATAGATAAGCTATCTTTCGTATACCAGTATGACTATCGACCATCTTGTGGATTAAATACGCCTGTACATGTATTGATTTATTATGTGCAAGCTGTTGCTCTTCAGCCTTAAAACACTGTTACGACAGATTGAATCTAAAGTTCAAAATGCAAGTAGATAAATCTTCCAATCGGTAGCTTAACACTTGCCACCCTGTGATGGATAGTGAGTGACCAGGACTTATATTTCATTTGATTATTCGACGTTTTAATACATAATAAAATTATTTTTATAGCTAATTACAAAAAATAATCGAGCAGATTTTGCATAATTTTAATTTAAAATATACATTTTTCACTGGACGCTTAGCGTCCAGCACCGTGGCTGGCGGAATTTTTTAGCACAGTAAGGCATGGGTTAAAAATGCTGCAGTCTTTTGTTAGGCTGAGTTTTATATGGTTCTATTTTTATTTATTACTTCTGGGCAGGCAAGAAATTTAATAAATTTACTTACAGCTTATAAAGAATATTGAAACTCACACAGTACATTACTTATAATATATATAGAGGGCAATGCTGCATTGCCATAATACTTCCATCAATAATCCACAGATGGCAGTGTTCTGGACTACGAAATTTGTGTTTTTTTTTTGTTAATTCAATATGTACAGTACCCGGCGGTAAGTAATACACATCGGGCTTAAGAAAGAGACTTCGGCTTTGTAGAGCGTCGTCTCTGTCATTTATACATGTGTTCCGTCGCGATTTGTCGTGCGACAGAGACGACGCTCTACAAAGTCAATGTGTATTACTTACCGCCGGGTACCGTACATTAAGTTCAAGGTACAAAATATGTCTACTTAAAATTTACTTAGAAAACTATTTCTTTTTATGACTACAAAAAAGTTTATATCTCGCATATTTTGTGTAAAAATTTGTATAAGTTAATTTACTCAAGCATGATAATATGATTTTAATATTTATTTTGATTACAATTGAATAATGAAAAACAAATTTCAATAATATTACTTTTTAAATATTCAGGACTGATATGATATTTAATACTGTGAAAATAATGAAAAACAAAAATAGCAAATTTGTATTTTTTTTTTAATACAAATCGCTTGAGCAGACCAATTAGTGTGAATGCCGAATTACTCAAGTTAACTACGACTATTTTTATTAAAATAAAATAAAAATATAAAACTTTTTGTATTGTATTTTCATAAATGTGTAGGAATTGACTCAAGATTTTATTATATTTTTAATGCGTCGTTCATCTTTCAATATGCCAAATGAAATTTGTCTAATTTTTTAAGGGGTATAGATTTTCCATAAAAAAAATAATTATTTTTTTTACTATTTTGAAAATGTTCTTAATCTTCTACTCGATATTTGCTTGCGCAGTGAAACTATTTCAAAAAGTTTTGAAACTTTTTGAAGTAGTTTTAGTGTGTTTTCTAAATAAGAATGCCTTTTAATTTGGCATTACAGTAAAATCTGTTTTATTTGGGATGAAGGTTTCATTACATGCAAAAAATATTAAAATCCAAATTTCGCCCGTTTTTAAGTATGTCGGAAAACATAAACTCACTTTTGTTTGGACTTGGAAAGAATGGAAAAAATTAAAATCACGATAGAATTTGATCATAAAAAAAACATGTTCTACTACCAGCTTGAGGTAAGTTTATTCCTTATTAAAAATAAAGCTAAAAAATTTTTGGTCGGTTGGAACTTTTTTGCATGTAATAATTACAATTGTTATTCATTGCATTATACGAGTATCACGCTTTTGTTGTATACGGTACAACTCGGCGGGCTTATTGCCGTATAGCAATCTAAAGAGGCCTTAAGTGAAAACAAGACTGGAACCCTTTTAAAAAAATCTAGGTTCCGACAGGAATCGAACCCGCAACCCCCGGGCTAGAAGAAAGTCTTCTTACTATCTAGGCAATGGAGGTCGTCCATGGCCTAGTTGGTATCTCATTGAAATATTCTGTATAAAAGTTCATGAAAGACATACCATATAATTTTAGTCGTACCATTGCGCTGTCCTATTATAGCTGATTGGTTTACTAAAATTAGTATCAATTAGATATTTTTCACTTTTTTTAATAGTAGCTATAATTCAGTTTAGTTTAATATTTATAAAAAATACTCCAGTGTACCTAATTGCTTTCAATATTACGCCTATGTTCAGATTTACACTCTCACATAAATATCCAATAAACATTATTTTAAAACAGTTTTTACTTACTGTATTTTTTTTCCTAAAATAATATGTATTGATAAATAGATATTTTGCATCACTTATACCGGATTGCATCACTTATACCGGATTGAAAGCTATAAGATTTGTCCAATGTAACAAATTAAAAAAGAGCATTAAACGAATCTCTTTAAAATGTTTAAAATGTAAATTGTTTCATGACAATATGAATTTAATTGAGTAGTGTAATATTGAGGCTTGCTTTTTGTTAATTGGATATGTGCCCGAAAAACGTAACACCTTTGTACAGAATATCGTTACATCTTATTTTATGCATCTAAAAAAAATTAATGTTGACCGATAACTTTTTACTGTGGTAACAAGTCTAACTCTTTCCACTCGTAATTTATTTCTACTAGAATAACAAATAAGTATTTTTATTTACAATTTAAATCATGCCTGAATTTTACCATAGTGAATATTATCGCCTCAATTAAAACTATTTCAGTAAATAATTTATTATCAATGACTGGATGAACTTAATAAGTATTAAATATCTTAAAGTATGGTAACTCAGACGAGACATGCGATTGGATGGGCTTAAACCATTTTGTTAATTGACACGTTATACGGGCCACACGTCCAATTATCAATTATGTTTTTCAATAAAAACTCAGGGATTGTATGATAAAAGGTCTGAAATATTTTCGGATATCGTTATTATAAAAATGAATTGAATTGTTAAAAAATTTAGCGATGTTATCAATGTTTACTTTTAATATTTTAAATACCCTAAAAGCAATGCGATACATCGAAATACTAGTCAGTGTTATGCAAATTAACTAGTATCAAAATCGTCATTTGATTTGTTTACAAGGTCTTAAAAACTCTATTCATTATGGTGCCGGTTTAAATATTTATTTTTTTACTTTAATATGATTAATAATTTAATTTTTAAATGTTACTTTGAAACTGTTTATTTTATGTATCATTTTATTAAACTTAGAGAAAAGAAATATACTGTCAAGTAAATTAAGTTATTTTCTTTGGTGACGAATAAACTTGTACAGTTTTATTTGAAAAACATTATTTATTTTAACTTATTGCTGCATCTTAATTATTTATTTGTAAATTTGTCTTTTTTTTTGTGTTAATGTATCCATTTATATTTGATTTGTGTTTTGCTTGCCGGCTATAATGCTGTCTGTCATACAGTGGATTCGGACATACCGCCCGTCTTTCTGTTTCATTTTACAGCAATGCCTTGCATAGTACGGGTAATGCGGATCGAACAAACACCGTACTTTGCAAAACTGCACTAATATAAAGATTATTTAGACTGTGTTTTAATGTAATTCCTTCCAATCATACTGTTATATGTGTTGGTTCGTAAAAATATTTAGTTGGTTGCTTAGTCATTAGAATACACGTAGAATCCTTTCACACACTCGCACATAAAAATATTTAAAAAAACTAGTTGCAACCCGTGAAATATTCACGGAAGTAAAACAAATTCTACATTTATGAAAATATATATTCATAAATGTAAAATTTGTTTATATATATATATATATATCATTTATACATCGTCCCCTTTTACACCGGTTCAAAAATTGTTTGCTAGGTATTTAAAATTCGTTCAGTATCACGGACCCACCGAGATTCAAATTTTGAATTACTTTCAGAGAGAATCCAATTATTATTCTCTCGCTCTCTTGTATTAAAAATTCAATTCTCGTATTCTTTCTTTGGCGACAACCATCGTATGGGTTTTGGCCTATTTATACTATGATATTGATGCTTTGAATAATCAACTAAGAAAGTAATTATTTATAACAGGTCTAGGCAGTATTTTGGCTGCGTAAACAATTTACATAGAGCGGACCACCCAATTTTAGCTGCATAAAGAATTTACGTAGAACGGGCCATCCAATTTTGGCTGTATAAATAATTTACATAGAACAAGCCACCCAGTTTTGGCTGCATAAAGAATTTACATACAACGGGTTACCCAATTTTGGCTGCATAAAGAATTTACATACAACGGGTTACCCAATTTTGGCTGCGTAAAGAATTTACATACAACGGGCCACCCAATTTTGGCTGCATAAAGAATTTACATAGAACGGGCCACCCAATTTTTGGCAGCATAAAGAATTTACATACAACGGGCCACCCAATTTTGGCTGCATAAAGAATTTACATAGAACGGGCCACCCAATTTTAACTGTATAAATAATTTATAGAGAATGGGCTACCTAAAAAAAAACGTACTTTAAATCATCATTTATATTCTTCAATAAAGCAAAATTTTATTACAAACCCAAAACAGAGTATAATACGTATGAAATATAATAACAACAATTCAAAGGATAATGCAATAACACGCATGCGCAGAACATACATACACAGTCAAATCTACTAACTGTCAAAATTCACTAAATATCTTGATGGCAACATTTATATAGATTACTGATTGACATTGACTACATTAGGAAAATATTGTTATCAAAATTGCATGAAGAAGAGATAAAATCAAGATGGATATTTATAGCTTTTGAGCCGCATGTGGCCCAAGGGCGGTAATTTTCCCAGGGCTAGTCTTTAGTATAATGACCACAACTTCACTCCTCAGGATCTCGACAGATACTGACACATGCATCGTGCTGACACAAATAAACAGGTTAAAAAATGGTACGTACTGTCGTACGGTTACATTTAAATGTCAATGCGTAATAAAAGAAAAAAAAACATTTTTTAAACTTTATAAACCGTATTATAATAAAAAATGCTCAGTCTAAACCGTACAATGCAAGGTATTGCTGCAGTTGTCTTATGTAGTTTGGGGGTGTCTTGAAAATTACGTATCAACACTTCGCAGACTGGAGGGCTCTGAAATTTTTGTTATGTTAATGTTTCAGTTTTAAAGCTACTGTATTAAAATGGAAGTTGTAAAATAAATAAAAAAAATTAAAAAGAGACATAAATTATTACGAGTATTTTCTGAAAGGTAATAAATAAAAATATACGTATAACATAACATATATCTTTTTTATATTGCTTTTCTCTAAGGTTGTTTATTAATTTCTGGTCATTTTTTATCTTTAAAGAGTTAAATAAAAATTTGCAATATGTAATTCTTATGAAGCACATTTTAAATTCATTTATAAGTGTTACAATTCGAACACTTATTTTTATTTATTTGTTTATAATAATGTACCTTTACTGTAAAGCTCGAAATTCATATGTTTTCCATATTATAGTCATAATTTTTATTTTTAATATGCACAAAATATAAATCGATGAACGGAACAGATACGTACATTGATGTTTTCCTGATTTTTTTGCATTTAGGATAATGTTTTTGTCATTTTTTGTCAATTATCGCAATATTTATGTTTTTGCCAATTAAGCATTTATTACGCTTGCCATCTCGGCGTGGAAATGTTGCAATTATTCGTTTTAAAATTTATTTATTTTTATACGCTTAAAAGTGAAATTTAAGCGTTGAACTTTGCTTTATTGCCAGACTGCGTACCAACCTGGTCGGAAGCGTTCTTTCGCATTTCTGATTCAAATTACTCGTAAAAGAAATCTCGGAATATTCTCTCTCTAGTCCGATATTTAATGTCGCTTAGACTATTGTTGGAATTTATTCCTTTTTTTATAAATAAGATGCGTTAATCTGAAATTCTAATTTTATTCTTTCATTACATATTAAAAATAATTCAAGTAGTTTTAGAAATTCAAAATCACACAGACTTTTTATTTCTCTCGAATAACTTAACTCTTGCTTTAAACTGAATTGAAAACTGAAAAGTTTTGACTGTTAAAACGATTGAAATTTCTCTCACAGGACTGTTATTTTTTTTGACCAATTCATCAATTAAAAGCCATCGTCGATAAACAATTGAATGCAACTGTTAATTTTTTTAGACCATTTTCCAATATTTATTAATCGATTTCATGCATATTGTTAACACTTGTCATGGCATTGTAACACAGGTGTTACACTAATTAAGGGATTTAAAAAAAAAAACAGAAACTCGAACGTAATTTCAAATATGACAACACATTTAAATACTATACATGCACTATTGTGTGCAGTGGTATCATCTGGTGATAAATATTGACAACGCTACAAGCTTTCAAATGACATCGGGTCAACATGTTTGGATAGCGTGGGCGCATTTTGAAAATTGGGGTAAATAATCTTTAAATATCTTATTAATCACTACATGTAGAGAAAAATTATTCAAACCATTTTAGTTGTTGATAATTCAGCTATGTAAATATTGTTCTTGTTTTAGATTATAGAATCATTTTATAGCGCTTTTTGTGTTTTATAAAAATTGATATTTTGGCAATGAAACGTGAGTGTTACATATAAAAAAACCTATAAGGAAAAGTTGTGATTTTTTTTCCTCAATTTTCCTTCATAACTTACCATATAACAAGGAATCACCAAAGAAAAACGTTAATATTTGGATAAATTGAACTTTGCCAAGACAAGCGTTAATGGACCTCAAAATATTTTTTTCAAAAATAGCAGTAAAATTGAATCTGTCAAAAATATAATTTGTAAGAAATATTGCGTTGTTTCTTATATATTTTTTTAATAATTGCAATATGAAACCCCTGAGAAGGTAGTGCCAACTGTTATAATTTGTATCAAAGAGTTATATTTAAATAATTGAACAATGTTATAAATCAAAATAATAATATTAGTCAATTTGTTTGTAGGAATAAAAAGAAATTTTTGTTTTGTTATTTCATGGGAATGAGTTTTGATAATTAATCTGTTTCCAATATTATTTATACAAACAGTAAGATAAAAAAGTTATGATTTGTAAACCATTTCAGTTATGATTTGTAAACTATTTCACCTCAAAACGCTCAAGATATACACTATACTTGAGAAAATGTAGCATGGTCCCTGTGACAGTTCATAAATTTGCCCTTATACAACCTTGTAACGATGTTCAGTAATTTTAATTATTTTATCAACTTTAATATAAGCCTCGATTCTAATTATTAATCTAGCAAGTTATTTAGGTAAATACATTACATAAAACTAACAATAATGACAAATTAATACATCTTGTTACGAATTAGCAAAAATGTGGCAGTTTGTTAAATCAAATAATATTTGGTGACGTTTGTCAAAAGTCACTACGTTAGTCTGCATTGGCTAGGGATGGGGTATACGATAATTGGATTTGGGATTTTTTTATACCTAAATTTAAATGTTCGTATTTGGTATTAATTCATAGTGGATCTTGGCCTATTTAAAGATAGATACATTAGAAAGTCAGTATAATGAAAATTAGGAATTAAAATGTCAGTTTAGAGAGAAAAAAAATCAATTTATATAAAAACTATTCGATTTGTAAAAAAAAAACTATTTTACCCTATCCCTTTAAGACACGACATTTCAAATGTCACAGGAACCATCCTACATTTTCCCAAGTATCTCTACTATATAAAAGTTTATTTTAACTGAAAAATCCTTATTTGATTAGGTTAATATCCCTCTGGATGGTTGTCAAATATTGTCAACATGACAAAATAAAATAAAGAATTGTATAATACTAAAGGTATACAACAACCTAATGAGGGTTGTTACATATTTATTATTATTTGTTATAATAATTTCGATAGAAAAATCCCAATAAAACATAAATGTGAGGTGCAGTTGAGTCCCGATTATCCGGGACTGAATTATCCATGAGTTGGATAAACCGTGGTCCTCCGTGGTACAATTTATTGTTTAGTAATCTAAAAATGTATTTTTTTTCCAAATTTTTATTGTGAAAATTACAAAGCAACGACCTAAACTGTTATAAAAGTCATTATGGTTTATATTACACCAATTCATTAACACTATTAAATTGAAGGTGTCCCACACCCATATGAAAATATGTTAATCCAGAGCTTTTCAATGTAATTGCCACGGTATATTACAGGCGTTTAGCTATTGTATCTGTCAATTCTTTAAATGTTTAACTCGATAAAAAATTTATTTGGACTTACCGTGTTTTTCAATTATTTTCGGCTCGAGTGTCCCCCAATTATACGTAGAAGTGAAATTGTTAATGACTCAAAAAAAACAGTGTTTGGATTAGATCTCCGATTAGGATTGTATATATTCTGCCAAAGTAGAGATTATAAAAATAACAATGGTAATTACAGTGTTCTTTTTCAGACCATGCAACATATTTTCTATATAATAATTATATCAGACAAAACCAGCCACTATCGGTCGGTTTACTGATCTGGATTTATATATAGAGATTTTTTATTTAAATAATTTAAAAAGAAATCATTTATCTATTTGCTGTTAAAGATTTTTAATATTCATATGTTATGGCAGACAGATAAAGGTACATTTTCTTGTCACTTTACATTTTGGTTCCAATAAACTGGGTTCCAATAAACTGGTTTGGTTCCAATAAACACTTTACATTTTGGTTCCAATAAACCTGCCTTTACGTCGCTTATTTCAAAGATTAATTATCATTCTCTCTTCTCAACTTTTACAAATTTATTTCACAAATATAATTGTAGTGTATAAATTATTTAAAGAGTCAATTACTGTGTTATCAGTGTAAATAAAAATATATTCATTTAAAAATAATATGTCTTATTTACCTTTTATTTCTACTGTCAACATTTTGGTTGATTATTGTACGTAAAATTTACTTTAATTTTTCTTTAATAAAAATACAAATTTACTGTTCGTATAATTTTTTTTATTAAAATGGTTTTATGTCTTTAATTTGTTAAAAAAAAACACTAATGGTTTTAGATTTAATGTTTTTTAAAATCATTATAAAATTTTATTGTTATAAAATATTTAAATCTCTATATATTATCGACAGTGAAAAAACTCTCATTGAAAATTTACTCCTTTGAAATCAATACCATTTCTAATGTTTTAAAATATTTTTTTGGAAACGTTCCAAAGATTATTGTCAACCACTCCATAGATATTTTCTTCAACTTCATAGGTCACACGTTAATGCATTGGACTTTCATACAGAAAGTCACTGGTTCAAACCCTGCACTATGCTACTCCTCTCGAACGACACAGTCATTTCTTCCACCCAGTATTCGTGGATATAAGGATACCAAAAAATATTCTTTAGTTCTGCCACTCCATAGATATTCTCTACTGCTTCAAAGATATTCTCTACGACTCTATAGTTGTGTTTTATATCACCTTTTTAATATTTAGCCACATTCTACTTGCTTCTAATGCTTTTAATCTCACTGTGCTATCAACTTGATTTCGTTTTCGATTCCCGATGGAAACCAAGAAAAAAACAAAGAGTCTGAGCCTTTTAACATCTTTTTACTTGATCGGAAGAAATTGCTAAATGGAAGCAAGTCTTCTCTTCTTCCTGGCACTGTCTCAACTCATTGCCTAGGTAGGCTGTTGGGGTCGGCTCTTCTCGTTCTCAGGCTGTATTCTTCGGTTCTGGGTGTCGCTTTCATCTAGGCTGTTTCTCTGCACGATTTTGGAGCATTGAGTCATCAAGGAGTTTGGTCTTCTTCTAGACGGCTGTCGAGGAAGATCCACAGACATTGCGTGATTTACAGTATGGTCTAGTGGTCTCCGTCTTATGTGCCCGTACCATCTCAGCTGTCGTTCTTCCCGCTTACTATTTATGTCAGTGACTCCCAGGCTACCACGAATGTGTGAACTCTTAATTTTATCTTTCAGTGATACTCCTGCTGACCACCTAAGCATTCGCATTTCTGCTGTTTCAAGTTGCCTAGAGTAGGAGCTGTACATAGTCCAGCATTCTGAGCCATACATAATTGCGGGTCTAACGATAGTCTGGTATACTTTTCCTTTCAGTTTTATAGGCATTTTTGGGTCACACAAGACTCCTGTTACCGATCTGAATTTCATCCATCCCACACCTATTCTATGGTCAACATCCGCGGCGCACCCTCCATCTTTGTGAATGAGTGAGCCCAGATACTTAAATGAGTCACAGCTGGCTAATATTTCCCCGTCCAGTTGCATTGAAGGAGTTGTGGCATTTGGGTCTTCAAATGGCAAGTACAGATATTCTGTCGTTTTCCTACTAATTAATTCTTCAAGCAAGACTTCTAGGTTGTACTATATATAACACAAGCGTACAATAACTCTGCAAGCTTAGGCCTCCTGAATTATTGATTTTTTTATAAAATAAATTAAATACCTTTTTTCTTTGTTTCATTAATTGAAGTCACTACCGGTTTTAAAGATCTTTGTCTTCTCGGTTGGTTGATGAGAAACTTGAGAGAGAAGTTTCTCATCAGCCGACGAAAAAGAGAAGAGGTATATTTCAACATGTATTGAACTAAATTATTTCTTCTCAGTGTCATGTCAGGTCCCCCCAACGTTGAATATTACTTGAGAGTAGACATCTTTGTCCCCGGCAGCCCGAAAAAGATCTCCAACGCCCTATCTTATGCCAGTCCAATCACGTATATTGCGGAGCCAGGAGATTTGCCTCCTGCCAACACCTCTTCGGCCTTCTATTTTGCCTTAGATGATCAGGTGCAGTAATTTGTACTTTGCTCATCTAAGTACATGACCCAAGTAGGACGCCTTTCAGATTTTAATATTAGTCAGTAACTCTCTATCAACTTTGGCTCTTTGAAGAACCCTCGTGTTGCTGACCATATCCGTCCAGGGTGTCCGTAGCATTCTCCGGTGCATCCACATTTCGAATGCTTCCAGTCGGTTCATACTACCTACTTTAAGTGTCCATGATTCCACTCCATGCAATAATAATACTCGTATATACTCCTCAATTATGTCTCTCTGTTTCTAACAATCAATCTACTGTCAAAAAACAGCCTCTCGCCTCATCCCTCAAGTTGATCAACCCGTTAATCCACGAAATGCCGTCTTAGTCAACTTTGAGACTTTTAATATTTTCAAATTACACGGGAGTTTTTTCACAAATCGATGATACCTGCGATTCAATATTTTCAATTTCCTACAAATGTGTCTTTTGTATTTAATTTTTTTTTTCTTTGTATTTATAAATTTGTTTCTGTTTTTTATCAACAAACAGCTAACGAACAATCTGTAGATATTTTGTTGGTCTTGTGAATATTTTTATTTAAGCATAGAATTGCTAGTTGATCTTTGTGACTTTTCTATAAAGATATTGTTTTGTCTATGACTTTCACTATTATTCTACTGTTATACCTTATGTAAAGAAACTACTTTTTCACTATTATTTTACTGTTATACCTTAAGTAAAGAAACTACTTTTTATCATTGATTTTTATATTTGATAAGTGCTAAACCATTATTCATAAACCAAATAATTGAAACTTGTAAAATTAAATTAACGCTTCATTATGATAATGTGTGGTATTATTCTGCTTTGAAGCCATTTCTTACACAATATTTCCATTTTTTTTTTTAATTTAAAACCATTAAGTATTTGTATTGAAATACAAGTCAAATATAAATAAATATTTATCCATATCTATAATTTTTGTATTAAGTCTTATGTAAGCCAACTGTCGCAGTAGTTACTTAGGCTGAGGCCACACCAAAATACTTCGTTAGGTGCTAAGCTAGATTTTACGTGACTTCATGCATGGCCACACCTACGCAAGTGCTACGCACAAATTCATTTGACAGTTGGGAGCGGTTGAGTCAACACACGATGTCACTCTTAAAACTAACCAATTTCATTACAACTTACCATCTTTATTTACTTCCTGTGCAACTTCATTCTAAAGTAATTTTATTACAGGTACATTTTTGTATAATTTGCTCAATGGGTTCCACAAAGGCTCCCTTTTATACACAGCTGTCATTAAAACTTCCGCCATCTTGTAAATTAACCAACACGTTTGTCCATTAGGAGATTCATTCGATGACTAATCGTCATACAACGTGGCGCGAAGCGTGCAGTGTGACCACTGCGATAGTATGCGGTACGTTGGTTTGCTAGGATATGTCGCCTAACTCGCAACATAGCTCTAAGCATCAAGCGAGGCTCCTTCCTGTGTGGCCGAGGCCTTAATGATTAACATTTTGCTATACATTCTTGCATCGCAAGTTTGAATTCTAATTGGTCCTGGCTGATTTCATTTTAAGACCTTTTTCTTATTAATTTATTTATTGTTTTGTGTACGTGGTTATACACAGTACATCTGGTGGGTTAATTGCTGTCCAGTAACGTCTTCGAAAATTGCTTTTAATCCGTGACAGATTTTACAAAAATATTTATTTAAATTCAAATTATAAAAAATTACTTAATCTTGAAAGAATATTGGTAGGACTATAAGAAATTAATTTGTTCGAGTATAAGAAAGGGAAAATTGGGATCTTATCTGATTTTATTGTTGAACTAGTATTAAATGTCTAAAATAAATTTTTAGAGCACGGAATAAATGTTTTTGTTGAGGAATTTCAATCCGTTGTTTTCTAATAAAGATGCTTTAATGTTTTGTATAAACAGACGGGAGAATTTTGTATAGTGAAAACAATGATACAAATTTAAGACAATCATTGTATGAAACTAGAACGATATAACTAACTACTATACGAGTAGAACATTCGTGGAAACATAAGATTATAGAAGAATATTTCTTGAAGCCGGTGTAGGAGGAGTATAAAAGGGTCTATAAAATGTCCATATTGATTACCCAACCTGTATAGTTGAACTATTGACGAGATGTAAGAATTTTTAGTCGCTTGATAATTCCAATGGAATAAATTGGAGTAAAATTTATTGTTAACATAAATAAATACACAGCATCAGGGCGTGTCTCTTATGGGTATACAGAGAGAACATATTTCCAAACTTTTATATCCAAGAATACCACATTTTCCTCCTCCACATTCATATATCTCGTCATACAAAATCTTGCATTATTATTATTGTTTCCCACTTAACCTTCTTTCTAAATATAGTCCATTTGATCCAGCCACATTTTTCTCTGTCTATCTCTTCCACGTACATCTCACACTTCTCTGTCTTATCTCTTCCACGCACATCTCACACTTCTCTGTCTTATCTCTTCCACGCACATCTCACACTTCTCTGTCTTATCTCTTCCACGCACATCTCACACTTCTCTGTCTTATCTCTTCCACGCACATCTCACACTTCTGACTTGTGTATTCGTTCGGTCATTCTTTCCACATGTTCAAACCAGCTTACAGTTTCTTTCTTCATCTTACTTAAAACATTGATTTTATCCGTGCATTTTTATTCTGTGCTCTATCGACTCATTCGTTAGATTTTTCCAGTTATTAAAAAAAAATAATAAACTGAAAATTTATTTACTTATTTTTATTTATTTATTTATTACACATGACAAGAAATATACATAATTTGCGAAAAAACAACAGGAAATTAAATTTGGACACACAATTGTAATGGATCTGGGTTTGTTGCCTTTCATTTGTCATGTCCCCAGTAAACTAGGCTTTTGCCTGTATCTCACTGATATTATAAACATATATTTATTTATTTTCATATCTTGATAACTTCCGTAATCTGGTTGATTTTTTTCTCCGACACCTTTCTCGCAATCTGAAGGTTGCAAGTTTGATACCCAAATTTTAAAAAATATATATATATTACTCTGATTTTCATTTTAGACTTATTTGACACATTTCTGATTAGTTGGAAGATTTTGCCACATGGCAATATACACGCCAGGCTGTATTGTATACAACAAAAGTGTAACATAATAAATACCTCTTTATATTATGTAACATACCTCTACTGTGACAGCTGGCTTACATTAGTATATCTTTTTTTTATATCTGTTGTAACAATGAACTATACATAACACTCCCCTGCCTAACTAGGTGTATGCCCATCCTAAGGCAGGTAACTTGAACAAATTTAAAAAAATCTATATATGCTCGTATAGAGCAGTCATAAGTGAAAATAATATATTTTGTTTTAAGTTTTTTAATAAAACATTTAACTTGATTAGAATTTTCTTTATCTATACCATTGTGAAAAAAAATACTTTACATCTCAAAGTTATTTAAAAATATTGTGAAACCCCGTTTTTACATTTTTGAAGGGACTGATAAAAAAAACGTAATTGGAGGGAAAAGGTAGATTCGGGGCTAGAAAAAAAAATAGAAAATTATTTTTTATTTAGATAATCACGCAAATCGGAAAACTTTTTTCAATCGATTCGCGATTTTTTATTATCGTAGCCAAAGTTGTAATGGGTATCCCCAAATCGCGCGCGAGCGAAACACGTGAACAATAAATAGTGTTTATTCACTTTTTCGAGAATTTCCCTTTTCTCTTGAATAGATAATGTCTTTCTTTGCTTAGACAATATTTGAAGGGATTCAACGACAATATTAAAAGAAATGAAAAAAATTTAAATTAACATACGTATGTTCACGACCGACACGTTTAAAACACAAGCACAGATTGACCAAATATATCATACAGTCTGCCTGCCTCTGATTCGCTAAATTTCCCACCGATTGCATCGTATTACACGACTCGTGTAACCTTGACCATGAGCGCTGCAGCTGCAGGTGCACACGTGTCTATAAATAGAAACAACATATTTCTGCTTCCTAATATTCATTTTAAATATTTTTAATCGTCGCGCATTTAATTAAATATGTTCATAGATTGATTTGCATTTTAAATATTTCAAACGTAAATTGCGGGAAATAAAAACGTAAAAGCGGATACTAAATCTACTCAAATAAAACGGGATTGTAAAAATTTAACGCAAATAGCGGGAAAACGCGAATTCCGGGCACGTAAAAACGGGGTTCACTTTAGATATTTTATGTTTGACTTGTATTAAAAATAACAACCTTTCGCAGTCTGCATTTTTTATATTAAATTTATTTTATATAAAAGAAAAAGTTGTATTAAATATGAATTTTAGTTCTGACAATGTTAATTCTCTTAATGCCATATTGATTAGTATAAAATTGTCTTTATTTGTTGTTTTTAATAATTTAATTTATTTTACTCGATGCAATATTTAATTATTAATTTGGGATCTTGTTAGTTTTGTAAGTTTATCGCTAAGTTTTAATATTTTAATATTTTTAACTGAAATCGCATTGCTGAAACTCTGTTGCGTTTGATTCGAGGCATAAAAACCCTTTCCACTCCAAAGTCGTTACCATTAAGATAGTATGACCGACTTGAAATTAATAAAATTATAAAAAAAAGTCGTACTTTTATTATGAAATTGTTAAAAAATTATCGTTGAATATTTTTTACACTCAATATATGGTGTCGCAAAAGTAACCTTTGAGTGGAAAAGGTATACAAATTGATTCTAATATTTTTTTCAGTATTAAATTAATTTTTTTCTCACTGCAATTAGTTTATATAAAATATGAATGCAGTTTTGAAAAATCAGTATTTCACTGTGCTATAAAAAATAACAAAGTACTAAACTTTTTTTTTTTTTATAAAAATACCTTTTTTTTTTGTAATATTTACATTAAACACATAAAATAAACTATTACAGTAGCTGTAAATCACCTCAGAACAGGTTCGGCTAAGGCTTTAAAGTGTCAGGCTGCGGGTCGAACTGTATCGAGGCGTTTTTCGGCATCCGGGATGTTCCTGATGGGACCTATAGGGTGAAAATTAATAGTAATAACGTTTTACGGCGTTCTTCCGTTACAAAATAAAATCACCTTTTCCGAATTATTTAATATTTTGCTTAAGGTAATAATAATAAACAGTGTGCTTTCGAGGTATGAAGGTTTGATAAAAAAAAAAAATTAATATTTCATATTCGCTGAATACTTCATCATACAAAAATACACGAAAGACAAACCATGCCAACTTTCTTGATGATTGTAGTTATTAACTCTTCCTTTCCTGTGATGTGTAACTAGTACACATTGCTTCTAAAAACTTTAATATCTCTATAAATATAATAAATACTAGATTCAGATTTTAGGTAGTCCTCCATAATACATTTACACATCGAATGAAAAAATAATATTAATAATAATCAGCACTTATCGGCCACATCAGAGATATTTTGTGAAAATGGGGAATAAATTCACCAATACAATCAAACGTGTGCCAGTGTGTGACATAGGTATATTCATTCTAAAAAACCATTATGGGTGAGGAAGCGACACTATTCACGTCTCACTCTCACTCTACTTCTGTATATGGGAACGCACGAAATAGAATCTCAGTTTGCAGTTGTGTTTCTTCCTTCGAGGTATAACATACACAGTGTTAGTCCGTCTCAGGTCTCAGTCGCTTTAGGGCATTCAGTCTTTGCCCGTTTTGTGAACGTCGGCCGATGTTTTTTTTCATGTTTTCTGCAATTAAATTTCAATTATTATCACTTTTGACTTCAAAATTAATTAATTTAAGCGATTGACTGAATATTCTTATTTTTCCGATTTTAAATCACTCATTTTTACATGTGTGTTGAATACACAGCACCGGAACGGGCGGATTTTTTTTAACACAGGAAGGGAAAGCTTAACAAGCGCTTGGCTCACTTATCATTGATTCTAAACTTACACTGGGCGGTATTCTTCCAGATAAAATCAATAATTTTTCATTCCGAGTTTACGAAAAGGTATCCTTTGGCGTTTATATAATATGGTTGTTATAATTGTTGAGTAACTTACCAT
The DNA here is from genome assembly GCA_949825065.1 of Odontocerum albicorne. Classification (NCBI taxonomy): domain Eukaryota; kingdom Metazoa; phylum Arthropoda; class Insecta; order Trichoptera; family Odontoceridae; genus Odontocerum; species Odontocerum albicorne. The sequence continues at coordinate 32,630,687 of OX463856.1, forward strand.
GACGACCTTAGTGGCCTAGTTGGTAAGGTTGCCGGCCTGTCTTTCAACCCAGGGGTTGCGAATTCGATTCTCATTGGAACTCAATTTTTTTCAAATACGATTAGTCCCATTTTCACTTCAGGCCTCTTTAACATCATTCTAGTTGGTTGGAAGAAAATACCACACGGCAATTTCTGCCTGGTTGTATACAATATACAATGAAAGTGTAATACAGTACAACTTATTTTTCCGCTCTCGTGTCGTCGTCTTTCATAGGTGTAGATTGTGAGCTATAAACTGCTTCTTACGTTTAAAAAAGTTAACTGGTCTCCCACTTTCCTGGTCAACTCTTAACTCAGTTCAGTTTCTGGTGTTTCGAAGCCAAGAAAAGTTTCTCCTCAACCATCGTTTGTCTTCTACTTTGCCCTTTGTTATTACGGATGATGTTAATTCATTATGATAATATTGAAAATTCAATATTTTACAGGAACGTTACAAATTTTTTGTTACAAGTTACCTCAGATTGTTTTATATTCGATCAATAATATTTATTTGCTTAAAAAAATCATTTCATATAAATTTATTGTAAATATCTTATGAATAATTAAAAAAGTATTAAAATGACAATCATTTTAAAGTTACTCGTAGGTAAAAATATGTTTCCTTCGAATATCCATCGCTAATAAAAAAGAATGACTTGAGTCACAATAAAAATTGTCATTCATCTAATGGTTTGTTATTAAACCATGTCATTTGTAGGATAGACAGAGAGGACAGACCACAGTGAATCAATACCTTGTGTCATGTACGCTCTTCTGTTTTTCATCTCACTTTTCAGAGAGGACAGACCACAGTGAATCAATACACTGTGTCATGTACGCTCTTCTGTTATTTATCTCACTTTTCAGAGAGGACAGACCACAGTGAATTAATACACTGTGTCATGTACGCTCTTCTGTTTTTCATCTCACTTTACAGAGAGGACAGACCACAGTGAATCAATACACTGTGTTATGTACGCTCTTCTGTTATTCATCTCACTTTTCAGAGAGGACAGACCACAGTGAATTAATACACTGTGTCATGTACGCTCTTCTGTTTTTCATCTCACTTTACAGAGAGGACAGACCACAGTGAATCAATACATTGTGTCATGTACGCTCTTCTGTTTTTCATCTCACTTTTCAGAGAGGACAGACCACAGTGAATCAATACCTTGTGTTATGTACGCTCTTCTGTTTTTCATCTCACTTTTCAGAGAGGACAGACCACAGTGAATCAATACATTGTGTCATGTACGCTCTTCTGTTATTCATCTCACTTTTCAGAGGACAGACCACAGTGAATCAATACATTGTGTCATGTACGCTCTTCTGTTTTTCATCTCACTTTTCAGAGAGGACAGACCACAGTGAATCAATACACTGTGTCATGTACGCTCTTCTGTTTTTCATCTCACTTTTCAGAGAGGACAGACCACAGTGAATCAATACATTGTGTCATGTACGCTCTTCTGTTTTTCATCTCACTTTTCAGAGAGGACAGACCACAGTGAATCAATACATTGTGTCATGTACGCTCTTCTGTTACTCATCTCACTTTTCCTTTTGCCACTTATGTTTTGTGTACTAGGTCTGGCATGTCTTATTTTAGTTTTACTGTGAAGTGACAATACAACCATCTCATGAAGACTGTAACAGATATATTGTATCCATGGAACAGCTTGGCTCTTCCTGGAAGTCATCATGAGTCAAGACTGTGTGCTTACTGACTCCAGCAGCATATACATCCACAAACCTGATAATCTTTCTCTTCTCCTTTAAAGATTGCCCAAGATCAGATAGGAAGTATTAAAAGTGTCCAAAAATTCATAAATTTAGAAATAAAAAAACAATATTTATTTTAATAAATACAAATATTAAAAGTTTTTTTTTTCGATTCTCACAGAAAAATAAAAAAATTATTTTTGGTAATAATTTTACCAGACTGCAAAAGAGACTTTTCGAAAAAATACAGTTTCAAATTATATCTAAAAAATTACGACTTTTTTGTACAGCAGCGTATAATTAATCAGTTGTACTGGTCACACTCCTGATCCATCTTGGGCTGCAACTCCTACAGTGGTTATCGTGTGACACAGAATAACTGAGACGACAAGGCTATCCACGGAGGGTGAGCTGCCCTGGAAGGAGTCATTTCAATCTCCTTTTATAAAAATGTTTGTTTTCACCGACGGATATACCGTCGCGATATTCAGTCATAAAAGTCTCGTCAGTTTACCAGCAGGTGCATGGTGAGGTTGGTTTTCAGACTGTTGGTATGGTAGTTCATCTCGTTACACCCTGTCAGAAACTAGACCATCACAAAAAACCGGATGTTTTTTTAACAAACGTCAGCATAAAAATTTACGATTCTTTGTTTAACACGTTCACTGCGTCGAACACGGCTCCCGTGTCCATACAAAATAGTCTTGAATGTTGAGTGCACTCATAAACGTCTCCCGATAAGGATTCGTCGCCGGTTTCATGTGTTTTGAAGACACGAAGGAATACACTTGTATATGATGTTTCAATAGAAAGTAGAATTTGATTTTTAACAAAGTTATGGGTTTTCAAAAATTTGCGAATTTTCAGTATCTCTGTATGACATTTTATATGCAGTGAATGTGTTAATTAAGAATTTGCGATAATAGACATTCGCCCTTGTACATTTAGATTTTAGACTAAACCATTTTTAACATTAATTTGATCTCATTACGTCAAACCTTCGTACCTTAAATGACGGCACGTTTCCTAATACTCGATACTTTTAAAAGCAAATGCACTCAATAATATCGTTGTGATGTTCCGCATACAGTTCATTCATATAATGTGTATGTGTTGTGATTACTTTATTTCGTATAAATAATTAATTAGGCCGAGGAAGTGTTTTCCGTGTAGAAACTCCTACACTTTGTGTATTTAACTAAATTCTTACTTGAAAAAGATCCAATTTTTTAATGGGCTATAGATACTTACAGATGATGTTTTTATTTTTATTTTCCATTATGATTCTAAAATGTTTCAATAAAATTGCAAGTTGAACTTATATTTTGTCTTTTATTTTATTCCTACCTTATCATGTTGTTGTAATGTCCTGGAACTCCAATAATCCTAACTTATCGTGTAATTTCCTGAAATGTCAACAATCCTACCTTAATACGTAATCTAAGTAAACTCCAACAATTTTACATTATCATGAATGTTATTGAACTCCAACAATCCTATCATGATATGTGTGTAATATAAAACTCTTCATTTCTAGTCAGTAATATATGCTAAGGTGGTCAGCTGATGCGTCCCTAAGAGACAAAATAGAAAGCTCACGCATTCTTGGAAGCCTGGGTGTTACAGACATCAACAGCAAGATGGAGGAGAGGCGATTGAGATGGTATGGGCACGTTGGACGCAGAGCACCCGATCACATTGTGAACCAGGCAATCTCCATGGATCTTCCTCGAATAACAACCAGAGGAAGACCAAAGAATTCATGGATGGTGCGAAAAGATAACCTGATGCAGAGGCACGGCCTGGGGGACGTAGTCCGGGTCAGAAGAGCATACAACCTGAGGACGAGGAGAACTGACCCCAACAGTCTTCGCAGACAATGAGTTGGGGTGGAGCCAGGGAGAGAGAGAGAGATTTCTAGTCAGTAATATGACGTCTTTCAACCCTGATTTTTCTTTCCTCTCCACCATTCCTTCCTTTTCCTTACATGATATCTCACTTTCATTTTTACTATGTACGAGGTGTATCCAGAAAGTAAGTGTACTGAGGCTCTCACGACCGGATGGATTTTATTTTCGACATGTTGGCTACACTTCCGTGTAGCCTGACCCTTCCTCTCCGCAACGAGACCGGTTTGAGGTCAGTACGTTGAGAAGTGTCGACGCGACAACACGTTTCGTGAAAAATGTCAACCCCATCTCCCGCCAAGTTGAATCGAGTGGAGGCCGGGCAAGAGTTTTTGAGGCGCTGCAAACTCCATGGAGATGAATTTCTCCGCTCCATCGTTACTGGTGATGAAACTTGGGTTGCACACTACACGCCTGAAACCAAAAGGCAGTCTCAACAGTGGCGTCACACCTCTTCACCCTCCGCCAAAAAGTTCAAAACCACAATTTCAGCCAAGAAAATCATGGCATCCGTGTTTTGGGACTGTCAAGGCATAATTTTAATTGAATAAATGCCTCAAGGGGAGACCATCAACACTGCAAGATACTGTGAGACCCTAAACAAATTGCGGAGGGTGATTCAGAACAAGAGGAGGGGCATGCTGACAAAGGGAGTCTGCCTGCTGCACGAGAATGCCAGACGGAACTGCTCGCCTCGTTTAAATGGGATGTCCTGAACCATCCCGCGCATTCCCCTGACCTAGCACCTTCAGATTACTATCTCTTTACCTCCCTGAAGCTGCACATGGGTGGAAAAAGGTTTTCAACCGACGAGGAGGTAAAGGAGGAGGTGGAGAAGTGGACGGAGGGGTTGGCGGGAAACTACTTCGAGGAAGGCATCAAAAAGTTGATACCCCGCTTCACCACCTGCATTGAGAGGAATGGCGACTATGTCGAAAAATAGCTTACATATGTACTACGGTAACCACGTAATTTTTTTGTTTAAATAAAAAAAATTGTAGCCTACAAAAATTCAGTACACTTAGTTTCTGGATATGCCTCGTACCTTATGTACTGTCCTTGAACTCCATCAATTGCCGAATCAAATAGCAAAGGCAATGTAAAAAACTCAATGCTGCAATAGACAGAAATTTCGAAAGCAACATCTTGCAGATCTTGACTGCCTGCAAAATATGTGCATCAGTCTTCGATTCAGTCAACTCGGTTGATCTCGGGAGGTTCTTTGATAATGTAGCGCTGCAACAGCTATTTTCCAATCTGTAGCATGCTCCTCAAGTAAAAGATAGTGCAGTAGTTCCCCTTAACTTGCTTTTTCAATTACTACACTCCACATAAAGCCAAATGTGTTACTATCACATATCGGAAGATCTACTAAAGTTTCTTGGTAATTTGTCTTCCTGCGGTAAGTTTTAAACATATCCAAATGTGAGAAAGTACCTAATTGTACGGTTGCAGCCACTACCTTCTTATCCTTACACTCAACTTATATATTATAATATTTTTAATCTGTCAATAATAGTGGGTTCAAATCCTGACTTGGAGCGCTCTTGAGGAGAACGGCGCTATATAAATTGTCCTTTTCTTATTATTTATTATTACAAGTGACTATACTTTTGTAAAATTTTCTGGTTAAGATTTAAAAGAATTGTCTGCCAGTTGTGTTTCATAGTTTTCAAGAACCACTGATGAATGGCACCGATTACATATCAGAACTCTGTGTTTTACTCAATAATTTTGAAATTCAGCAGAGTAAAGTGAAGATCTTCTGCGCCTGGTGACAAGACATTTATAGTCTGCATCCTCTTGAAAGTGTAAGCTAATTATTGTATGAAGTAAAAACAACAGAATTGAAGAGTTTAACTCATAAACCACATAACCATATTTTGATTTTTTGTTTTTATGGAAAAACAGTATCAACAAGCGACAATATACCCATAAATGGTGTATATGTGAATTCAAACTAAGTGATTCTATTTTACAACCAAAGATATCACTGGGCACATATCCACAAGCAATTTACTTAAATACCGCACAGTTTTTTTCTTATAACTCTTTACGTACTTTTTGGCTCGAGTGGTTTATGAACTCTTTAATTGTGAATGAAAAAATATTTGAAGCTGACAAAGTGCAAAAAAATTTTAAAAAAAATATTGCTTTTGCGTCCGTTATAACTCTTCACTCAGCGACAACTGTACCTCACTTCCTACCCTCCCTGTGCCACTTCACTAACAACTCAAAATAATTTGACAACTTTCTGTATTGATGCACTTGTCAATTGAGGGCTTTCAGATAGAAATTACAAACTTTACTCTTTTCAAGTGGTACAAACATTCCATTGCCCTGTCGTGGTAGACAGAGAGGATAGAGCTTCAGACTTTTCTATCTTGACACACATTCTTCGCCTCTTCTATATCCATACAACTTCTGCGATTTCTATGACTTTGTACATTTCCTTCTTTCAAAATCTCATTCGCTTGACCCAACCATGCCACTATGTCATCAGCATACAACAATATGTATACATTCCATTTAACAACATCCGTGGCCTAGTTGGTAAGATGCCTGTCTTCCAACCCAGAGGTTGCGGGTTCGATTCTCGCTGGAACCTAGTTTTTAGTCTTGTCTTCACTTAAGGTTTCAAAAACATCTTTCTACATGTTTTGTATACAAAGAATATGTTATACATGTTTCGCTTGGGCGCTGTTATAGCTGCCAGACATGATTTTTGATAATATTGGGTTCGAGTCCGGAGTTAGAGTGTCCTTGAGTAAAGTTTGCTCTCTAAACGGTGTTATATAAAATTTTCATTTGAATTAATGAATTCACATTTGACATTTGTATGCCACTCATTGACCTCCGTAGTTCCTTTACACATTAATCTCTGTAAATATTAAACAAACAGGGTTACATAACGCACACTTGCTTTACCCCTTTTGAAATATTAAACCACTCATTCAAGGCACAGTTCACTCCAATACATGATCTGCTTTCGGCATATAATGACATAACACCATGTATTAATTTATATCCAAAATCATATTAATTCCATAGTTTGCCTCTTATCACACGGTCATATGCTTTTTCCAAGTTCATAAGTTCAAGTAGTCATCAACATAAATAAATAAAAAATGCTTTTTTTTAAAAATGGTAACCAATTTATTCAATGAACAATAATACAAAACACTTTATTGTACATGTCACTGTCTTTGGTTTGTATACAATATATATACATAAAATATTTTTATCTAAAAATGTCTTTTTCAAGTCTTTCCACAAGGAATTACTTATTCACAACTGTAGATCCACATTCAATAATCATATTCTATTTAAACAGCAGTTTATGTAACAGTTCAGTTACACTACACGGCTATACAAGAAGTTCAAGTCAATATCAGTTATAAGCAATTTAAAGACAGACCAATCGCTGATAAATGATGGTCCATTTGGATGGAGTGTGACATGAAAACAGGCATCATGTGGGCGACCCGACGGTGGAGTTGCCCGGGTTTCCTTACCTTGGAAGGAGTTGGGTAGTCTGAATAGGATCAAATGTAGAGTGGGTCACACTGTACACAATAGTCGGCCTAGCAGAATCGCTTTCCTGTGAGGGCAAGGATATCCAGACTATGAACCACGTTGTAAAAAACTACCCGTTGTATGTATTTCCTGGAGGCGTGCTAAAACTACACAAACTAACACCAGATGCTGTGACTTGACTGGAGAGGAGACGAAGAATGTAGAAGAAGACAAAAATACGACTCTACATGACATGACATCATATTGCCGGCAAAAGTGTTTAAACCTCATTGTGCAAATTTGACAGCACAAAAAACTGTATAACTCATCTATAAAATCTGAAAATATGTCATATCTAACTATCAACATCATGAAATAACTCCATAGCCTAGTTGATAAAACTTTGGTTGGTAAGTCTGTCTTACAGTCTGGAGATTCGATTCCCGCTGGTACCTGATTTATTTAAAAAGGATTTTCATTTAAGGCTGCTTTGAAAAATTACTGGTTGATAAACTCACCAGGCTGTACTGTATGTAATTAAAATACAGTAGTCCATTGTAACATTGTATTTAAAATCTGATATACACTAAAGTGCTTAAAATTTTACAGTTTTTATTCCATCCCTTAGGCCGAGGCCACACCAAAGTGCTTCGTTAGGTGCTAAGCTAGGTTTTACGTGACTCATACTCATTTGCTTGATGGGTTCCACAAAGGCTCCCTTTTATACACAGCTGTTATTAAAACTTCCGCCATCTTGTAAAATGACTTGGTGACACAATAAAATTAACCAACACGTCTATTCGCTAGGAGATTCACTCGGTGACTAATCGTCATGTAGCGTGGCTCGAAGCGTGTGGCCATTGTGATAGTATGCGGTGAGTTGGTTCGCTAGGATATGTCGCCTAGCTCGTAGCGTAGCCCTAAGCACCAAGCGAGGCTCCTACCTGTATGGTCTCGGCCTTACAAATTTGCACATTAAGGATTACTACTTTTTGTCCTGTTAATATTATATATATACTAACTTTTCAATACATTTCGAAAATCAAATCTCATCAGGTTCAACTAACTTTCTAGTATTGTACATGATACAAACCAAATCTTAATATTTTAACAATTTTTCAAATGTATGACATATATTTTGAACTTCATTAGTTCAACTTACTTTCAAATTCATGTCAAAAATCATATCTTATTGGACTGAATTTCAAATAGTGCGGGAGGGCCAGAAAATCCGAAACTACTGGAAACAAGTGATTAAACAGAAAATATGTTGTTTTATTACTTAAAAACATGTAACTACTGAATAGAAGCATGTTTTCAAATAATATGTACAATGATCTACAATCAAGGGTCTGATAATCGGGTCTCGAATGTAGTACAGACTTATCAACACCTCGCATTGAAAGACTTAGGTATGAACTAACATTGAACATTGAAAGACTTTCAATGTTCAATGTTATGAACTAACATTAAACATTGAAAGACTTAGGTAAGAACTAACATTGAACATTGAAAGACTAAGAAAGTAAGTTTCATTATACAAGAAATGTTACAATATTTAAATGCTAATTTCTAATAAATTTTATTATGATTTTTTTCTGAACATGGATCATAAATATAATATAATAACCAAAAAATCTTGCTTTCTTAAAAAAGTAATACATATTATTGGGTGTTAACATAAGTTGTGTCCGTTTTTTTTCCAATTTAAAAATGAGCACCAAAAGTAAAACAAAATGATAAAGGTCATTCGAAAGAAAATTTTCTGCTCTGTGTTTGCTTTTACGTTACATATATTATTTTATTTGATTACAAGTCTTCAAAATGGAATATCAAGTAGACGAAAGTGAGCATTTTCGACACCTCCTTCTGTTCGGGTTCAATCGAGGGAATAAAGCTACCAACGCTGCTCGTGATATTTGCGAAGTGTACGATGAAGATGCTATGAATGAAAGGACAGCTAGTCAATGGTTTTTGCGTTTCAAAGACGGTAGTTTCGACTTGAAAGACATGGAGCGTTCCGGACGACCAGTGGACTTCGATGAGGACCTCTTAAACCATATTATTCATGAAGATCCCCTTCAAACCACCGTAGAATTGGCTGAGCAGATGAATTGTAGTCACATGACTGCATACCGCCATCTTAAGTCAATGGGAAAAGTCCAGAAGTTCGGCGCTTGGGTTCCACATATTTTGAGTGAAAACAACAAAAATCAATTGTCGAACATGAACAGAAGGAGGTGTCGAAAATGCTCACTTTCGTCTACTTGACATTCCATTTTGAAGGCTTGTAATCAAATAAAATAATATATGTAACGTAAAAGCAAACACAATATCTTGTAGAGCAGAAAATTTTCTTTCGAATGACGTATAACATTTACCATTTTGTTTTACTTTTGGTGCTCATTTTTAAATTTGTAAAAAAACGGACACAACTTATGTTAACACATAATACTATAGTATGTTAGTTATGACTTTTTAAATTTTATATTGTAATTAATTATGAAATGCATATTAACAAATGATAGATCACGTATATTATACATATATTCAAATGCTACAGTTTTCATTTACACTGAAAAACAGTCACTCACATAAAATGTTAGAGAAAATTTCTAAATTAATGTTAATTTTTGTGAAAAGTCTAATGTCAGTAAATTTAACAAAGATCTTATGTTCGTATAATAATTTTTAAAGAAAGGAATGAAAAGAATATAACTAGCCTATAAAACATCCTGGAGACATCTATAACATCCTGGAGACATCCTGGAGACAGCTATTTTCTATACCAGGATATAAGGTTTGATTCCCAATAGTACCCAAAGAATAAAAAAAATTTCAATCTGGTTTCAAATTTTGTCTGGTAACAATAATCACACGCAATATACGTGTGCGAGTATTGATGCGACTAAATGTGTAGTGGTATTTCTTATAGCCCATATAAAGGGTCTTTCAAATTGAGCGGTTTTTTAAATTCTTGGATAAAACACAGATGGCATCGCGAACTTGCCTGCGTCTTGTGACATTTGAGAAGTGTAATGTATGGCATTTATAAAAATGGAGACGTATACAATATAACAACGCGTTCAAATTGAAAATTATTGTATCTATTGTAATCTCCGGAAACGGTGATGTTAATTGGCCACCAAGATCATGTGATCTGACACCGTTGGACTATTTTCTCACCGTTGGGGTTACGTAAAAAGCCAGGTCTATAAGAATGACCCCCGATCAATTCCTGAGCTAAAGGACGAAATTATTCGCGTTATCGGTGAGTTAGAACCACAATTATGCCAAAATGTCATCGAAATTTTTGACAAACGAGTGGACATCTGTGGAACTGCACGAGGTGGACATTTGGCGGATGGCATACATTATACTTTAATGACCAATAAAAAGTTTTTTGAAATCAAAGCAAATTGTGTGTTTTATGCAAGAATTTTAAAAAAAGTTATTAATAAAACCGCTCAATTTGAAAGACCCTATACTTGATGATTGGGGTCGAAAACAATGTTATCTCCTGGCCAAACTCTACAACATGTCCGCTTTACCACTTCGGATATATCAAGGGGGCTACATTCTTGTTTGTTTCCATTCTGTCATGACTGAGCATTGTGACTCCCATGATAGCCATTGATGACTACTCTTCATCCATCCCTTCAGTCTGCGTCCCGAAAACAGTTGTTAAGGGTTGTCCTGTTATGTCTCCCACTTGATCAGTGCAATACATTGGGGCTCTTTCTCTCATCCTTCCGTGCTTCCAGTAACCACAAGCCTCTCCAAACGGTATCCTTGGAGACGAGCAATATGTCCAAAGAATCGGAGGACTAGTCGTAAGCATATTGTCCACAATCTGTTGGTGACTTGCAGTTCTTTGAGAATGGAGGTATTAGTTCGCCTTGCCTTCCATGGAATTTGTAACATCCTTCTCCAGCATCGCATTTCAAATGTAACTATTCTAAGTCACTTGCTTGCTCTCAGAGTCCACGTTTCGGAACCATACATAAATATTACGAAGACACAACTATCTGGATGCATTATCTTTGAGAGTCACTCTTCAGAGGTGACTCTCAGTTCTTCGAGAATGGATGCATTAGTTGGGTTCAAATAAGAGCTTTTTAACATATTTATGGCCGTGGGGGTGCAAGACTGATTGTCTTTCCTAAAATAATTCTACTCCAATCGCCAAAACATAGTATAGAGTCCAGAGCCGACACTGTCAGAACCAAAAATCTCCTTCGAACCAGCGAAATGAAGATACTCAGGAGTATCGCTGGCAAAACCCTTCGTGATAGAGTACGAAACACAGAAATCCGAAGAAGTGCAAAGTTGAAGATATTGTCAGATGGGGAGGACAGACAAGAAGGTTCTGGAACGAACATATATCCAGAATGGCGGAACCAAGAGCCGTAAAAATGGCCAGGGATAGTATCCCCCAAGCAAGCAGACCTCTAGGATGACCTCCCAAAAGATGGAAAGACAGCTGGCAGTCGACGTCACAAGAGGGAAACAATGATGCACGACCATAACAGGCCAACAGGCCTAAAATAAGAAGAAGACCAGACACTAACATATCATATTGAAAACATTTAATTCCAGTGATAAGAAAGCTATATTTTTTTTCTAATCAGGTAACAACATCTTAGATATATATTAATCTGTACAATTTAACAAAATATTTAATATTTTATCATCTAATATGCCACTAATATAGTTAGAATATTATTTCAAAAGGTAACCAAGTTTTTAAGACAAATTAATATTGTCTTTTTGTTATACGAGTACAATCACCTTTCTTGGAATGTTTTATTTTATAAATATTTATAAAGGTAAATAAAAATATTTTATTTATTTACAACTTAAACATAGATAATTTATAAATTAATAATTGATTTTAAATATATCTGAAGTGAAAGATTTCAACAAGTGTCCTTTTAAAAATCAATATATCATCATTGATAAATTCTCACAAACTAACTACAGCTATAGTTCAGAAAATGTGGGATGAGTCCTGTGACAGCTCACAAATTTGCCCCAATATAACCTTGTAACGATGTTCAGTATTTTTAATTATTTTATCAACTTTAATATAAGCCTCCATTCTAATAAATAGCATGTTATTTAGGTAAATACATTACATAAGGTTGTATTGGGGCAAATTTGTGAGCTGTCACAGGACTCATCCTAGATTTTCCGAACTGTAAGGTAGCTAATGTGTTTAACCCTGAGAGATCGGCGCACTGCTATAGCAGTGGAAGAAATTTGTTCTACCCTTGTATTCTAAATGAATATCATTCATTTAGAATACAAGGGTACATATTCTAAAATATATTTATGTTGTAAAAATATATGTTTTTTGTTTTTTTGTTGTTTAAAATAAATATTTATCACGAACGTCCGAATCGTAAATATTTCTCAGCACTAGATAGACAATTATATTTTTTTCTCGTAGCGCTCTCAGGGTTAATATTAAAAAATATAGCTTTATTTTATTTTATCTGATTATTTGGTTACATTTATTCTTTAAATTGCTATACATAAGTATGTAATCACATTTTGCTTTTTATTCTGTGCTCAGAAACAAAAAGCTTGAAGCAAAATAGAAATTCACTGTGAAAACTTTCGTTCAACTTATATAATAAAATCGTCTTCAAAATGATAATATTTTAGCCTCAGTGTCTATTATTTCTTGAAAATAAAAATTACAAATTTTATTCCATTTTCATCACTTCATTTTAATTTCATTACAGTTAAACAAATGTCACTTTTACAAAATAATTAATATATGTTAAATCTTCTACATAACAAACTTTATTTCTATACTTGAGAGAACGTAGCATGGTCCCTGTGACAGTTCACAAATTTGCCCCAATAAAACCTTGTAACGACATTCAGTAATTTTAATTATTTCATCAACTTTAATATAAGTCTCGATTATAATAAATAGCAAGTTATTTAGGTAAATAAATTACGTAAAACTAACAATAATGACAAATTAATACATCTTGTTACAAATTAGCAAAAATGTGGCAGTTTGTTAAAATCAAATAATATTTTATACCTAAAATTAAATGTTCGTAATTAGTATTAATTCATAGTGGATCTTGGCCTATTTAAAGATAGATACAAATCATACAATACATTGGAAAATCAGTATAATGAAAGTAAGGAATTAAAACGTCAGTTTAGAGAAAAACAATTTTTCGATTTATAAAAAAACTATTCGATTTGTACGTACGCGGCACGAATGCTGTTAATGTCTTTATCAAGTTCATCACTATAACCAGGCAGCACGAATGCTGTTAAATAAAAAATTGTTTTTCTCTAAATTGACGTTTTAATTCCTAATTTTCATTATACTGACTTTCTTATGTATTGTATGATTTGTATCTATCTTTAAATAGGCCTAGATCCTCTATGAATTAATACTAATTACAAACATTTAATTTAGGTATAAAAAAATCGACAATCCAATTATCGTATACCCCATCCCTAGCCAATGCAGATTAACATAGTGACTTTTGCCAAACGTTACCAAATATAATTTGATTTTAACAAAATGCCTCATTTTTGTTAATTTGTAACCAGATGTATTAATTTGTCATTATTGTTAGTTTTATGAAATGTATTTACCTAAATAACTTGCTATTTATTAGAATCGAGGCTTATATTAAAGTTGATAAAACAATTAAAATTACTGAACGTCGTTACAAGGTTGTATTGGGGCAAATTTGTGAACTGTCAAGGGACCATGATACAATTTCTCAAGTATAGTCATATGCAATATTTTAATTAAAACAACTGACTACCCTACTGACTGGCTTTGTGCCTTCTCAGCACATAATGCAAATTTTATAAAGCAACATCTCTGTACTTCGTCAAATCATCTGATTCATTCCCCATAGAAGTTTTGCTGGAGCCGTACTTACTGTCCATATACTGTCTCCTACTCATAAGACTGTCAGGTCCGTACATTACTGGTCCATAGAAGACATGTTCTCTAGAAACGGTCAAATTAAACGGATCGTGCTTCATTTGATCAAATGATCTCGGAGGTAATAGATTATTACCGTACGAAGTATACATATTTCTATTATTTACTTCGTGTAAATTCTGCAATTCGACGAGTGACCCGTAACGTCCAGGCATATTCTTTTTACATCTTCTGTCTAAGCTCCTCGTGTAGTGCGGAAACACGTAGTTGGGAGGGACGTTTTGTAAAAAAACTGGATGCGGCGGATGGTGATGATGTTGCATCTCTTCGATTGAAGGCTGCCAATATTTGGACATTTTTCCTGAGAAGTCTGCTGGTGCTTTTTCGATGAACTCATCTCTCAAGTCTGGCATAGAATGAGCAAATTTACCTAAAAAAATTTACAGGATTTGTTATTCAAATACAAGTATAATGAAAAATTAATTTTAACAATTTGAAGAAACTATGCTACAAGTAAATATTTTTGTTTCCTTTATTGTACAAATCATAACTTTACAACCAATGGAAAAAATAAATTTCTTTAACCTTTCCCTTCCTGTGCTAAAAAAATCCGCCCATTCCGGTGATGTGTATTCAATACACATCAATACATATGTAAAAATTAACTATTTAAAATCGGAAAAATAAGAATATTCATAGCCAATCGCTTAAATTCATTAAATTTGAAGTCAAAAGTGATAATAATTGAAATTCAATTGCTGAAAACATTAAAAAAACATCAGCCAACGTTCACAAAACGGACGGAGCGACCACCTCGAACGAAAGTCGGCTGGCTACTAAAAAGAGAGAAGCGAGCGAACTGAGATTCTATTTTTTGCATTCCCATTACCGAAGTAGAGTGAGAGTGAGACGTGAATAGCGTAGCTTTCTTACCCATGGCGGTTTATTAGAATGAATATACTACGTCACACACTAGCACATGTTTGATTGTATTGGTGAATTTATTCCCGATTTTCACAAAATATCATAATCTATAGTTCGGAAATTCTAGGATGAGTCCTGTGACAGCTCACAAATTTGCCCCAATACAACCTTGTAACGATGTTCAGTAATTTTAATTATTTTATTAACTTTAATATAAGCCTCAATTCTAATAAATAGCAAGTTATTTAAGTAAATATATTACATAAGGTTGTATTGGGGCAAATTTGTGAGCTGTCACAGGACTCATCCTAAAATTTCCGAACTATAGTTAGTTGCATCAGATAGAGTGACATTTTGTATTGCATTGTTGTACAAGTGGATTTATTGTCATATAAGAAATTCCTCCTTTTAACCAAAAAGCTGTTAAAAAGGTCTTACCTGAAAAACCAGACAGAAACCCCTTTTTTTTAATTTAGATCCACACAAGACAGGTATCTCACCAATTTAGATACGCACAAGACAGGTATCTCACCAACTAAGCTATTCAAGTCATAGTTTTTGAGGCATTTCTACGGTAAATAAGGGTCATTTGAACACAAACCATGAAATACCTGGGAATATGTGATCACAGCGAGAGATGGAGAGCGACTGATCACGTGGGTGACTTGAGATAAATCTTTGGGTCTTTGGCAGGCTTGCCTTTATCATTGGTGGCACTGATTTGAAAAAAAAATACGAGAGGTCAACAGCATGTAAGCGAAACCACAGATTCAGATCCCACAGATAACGGGGGACTACAGTAAAGTGGATTCATTCAATCTTAAATAATAATTGTTATAGTTCGGAAATTCTAGGATGAGTCCTGTGACAACTCACAAATTTGCCCCGATACAACCTTGTAACGATGTTCAGTAATTTTAATTATTTTATCAACTTTAATTTAAGCGTCAATTCTAATAAATAGCAAGTTATTTAGGTAAATACATTACATAAGGTTGTATTGGGGCAAATTTGTGAGCTGTCACAGGACTCATCCTAGAATTTCCGAACTATAATTCAGAGACTTTTAGGTTCCACATAATATATGGTAGAGTCAAATGACTGTACTTTTAGATCTAGAGTGATTCTGTAAACTATATGGTATACTTGATAGTAAGCTTTCCTTCGATAGACAAATTCAGGTTTCTATAGTCTTAGTAAGTTAAAATTTGTATTTGTCTTCCAACAAGGGAAATAAAAACTCTTATAAATTAATTTCTTGTATCACATCTCAATTATTTTTCTTCGATGGCTCTACAGCTAATATCGGGCCTTGGCCTCCATCAATCCTCGACTCCAACTCCTCCTGTCTCCCGCCGCGGCCCTCCAATCTGTCACTTGTAGCAGTTGGGCCGCGTTCTTTTTCACCTCATCCTCCCATCGCAGCCTAGGTCTACCGACCTTTCTTCTTCCGCCCGGATGTACCTCAAGTATCCTCTTAGGTACCCGTGATGATGGCATTCTCTGGACATGCCCAGCCCATCTCAACCTGCTCAGTCTGGCATGTACAGAGAGCCTGGGAGCTTTATAGATGTTATACAGCTCAATTATTGTAACTATTTATTCTGATTTACAAATTTCTAGACTCGTCTATTTTCAAAGCAGCTGCTAGATTGATATATGGTAGTCATAAATATTGCCATATAAGTCCACTTCTAAAAAGTCTAAGTGTCGCAAATGGATTGATTTCAAACTTTGTCTCTTTGTATTCAAGTCCCTTAATGTGATGTATCCATTGTCCCTTTTGAATCTGTGTCTGAGGGATGTTCTTTTGAAGAGAAGTAGAACTTTAAAGTCGATTTCTTATTTATCTAATAAATTGGTTGTTCATAATAAATCTAATAGTATTATGATGGAGCTTTTGTGATTGTTGGTTATGTGGCGTGGAATAGTCTACCTCTTAGTATCAAAGATATGAGTGGCGTGTACAGCTTTAGACAATCCTTTTCGGAAGGTCTTATCAAAATTTATGAGTGGGTTCAAATCCTGAGTTAAAGCACCCTTGAGGAGAGTTTGCTCTCTAAACAGCACTGCGTAAATTGTCATTTTAATATTATTATTATTAACCGGTTCACTGCCACGAGCGTGTTGACGCGCTCTCCGATTCAGTGCTCGCCAGGCCGGCCATACAAAATGAACGCGTAAACGCGCTCTCCTTTGAGCTTGTCGCAAGCCAATATCAAATCCAATTTTAATAATTTATAAATTATAACACATAGGGACATCTATTGGGATGGTCAAGAAATACTTAAATATTATAATTTACCGATATTATCAAAGTTACAGTCATCTTTCTAAAAGCTTTCACTGACAGTCAATACTTGTCTCTGATACAGGGTTACCGACTATAGTTTTTTACGTCGTAATTGTGATGATTTATAATGACTTCGTTTGTAGTTTTGTTCAATGGTTGATTTTTAACCTTTGTGAGTTATTTTTGTTAATTTTTCAAAGCACTTATTTACAAAGTGTGTTTTCATGTATTCTTTGGTTATTGGCGGTAGTTTTGCGGCATAATACGACGTTTATATAGACTTTTTACGGTTTTATTTTAAAGTTTATTTACCTTTTGTACTTTATTATACATCATACAGTTCATTTGTTGATTTTAGTTTATAAAGTATATTATATTCCACTATATTTATAAGTAAACGTGTTTTCTGTGTCAAGTTGTGACAACCCTGACATTTTATGAATATTTAAACTGGGTTTTTCTGAGTGAATGGCAGCTCAAACGCCCCATGGTGTATATATTTTGTAAGTTTTCATAATATCCTTTATATCTGTATACAAAAAATAAAATTTTTTTAGGTTTTATTTTTGTTGAAATAATCACGGCCTGCTGGGTACGGCCATACTAATACCTTCCGGCACTTAAAGGAAGTGATTTAATTGTTAATAAAATATTACAAGTTACTTACTCTGTTCCTTGATCATGCCATAATTGGTGTAGGCAAACAGAGAGGGAGCATCAACTATGTCCACTCCGGGTACGAAGGAGCTGGCATTGAATTCGCTCTCTGTCAGGGACGGTTGCAGGTTGTTTACAATTTTACCATTGCTGAAAGAGGATAAAGGTAATCAGATTTTTACTTTCTACGTTACCTTCTTTCAAAATACCATTCCCTTGATCTAGCCATACTTTCCTTGATATACCTCTACTATTCATTAATTTGTTCTACATGCCCTAATCAACTCAGCGTGCCCTTATTTATTGTATTCAACAAATTAGCTATACAGGTGGCCCTCGACTTTCGCACATAATTGATCCCTGAAAATGCGTGCGAATGTTGAATGTTCGCAAGAAGAGAGATGTAAAAAAAAACATTAAAAATTCTATTTTTAAATATAACATATATTTATCAATAATAATATTTATTTATCAATATACATAATTAAGTTAACGAGGTGTGTTTAAGTGCTTTCATGTGTTTTCTTTATACACTTGTTAAGAGTTATAGTTTGGAAATTCTAGGATGAGTCCTGTGACAGCTCACAAATTTGCCCCAATACAACCTTGTAACGATGTTCAGTAATTTTAATTATTTTATTAACTTTAATATAAGCCTCAATTCTAATAAATAGCAAGTTATTTAGGTAAATACATTACATAAGGTTGTATTGGGGCAAATTTGTGAGCTGCCACAGGACTCATCCTAGAATTTCCAAACTATAGTACACCACCTTTTTTTTCTTTTCTTGATAAAGAGTTCTATAACATGTTGTGTCTTTCTCAATTGCCCTACGTAGTTTAGATATACGTTCTCCACTGGGATCACATTCTTCCATGATAGTCAAAAATTTGTCAAGATGCATGAAGGCTTCATTCATATTTTTGATTGCCAAAGTCTTGACGATTTTATCAGCTTCTTCTTCCTCACTTTCATTGTGTATTTCATTTAACTCTTGTTGCTCAATTAAGTATTCATTTGACAGAGGTACTGAGTGAGATTCAATCAAGTCATTAACATCTTCGTTGTTGACGTCCAAGTTTAGTTCATTCATTAGGCTAACTATTTCATCTGTGATAGTTTCCGGAGTTTGAAATGTGCGAAATAGCGAATTGTGTGAAAGTTGAGGGCCGCCTGTAAGTTGATATTTGTCCCTAATCATTTTATTCTGTATCCATACATTGACACCCATGTATTATTCTCAGTGCACGCATACAGCATTTGTTTGGCTCTTTCAATTTTTTTCCACGTCAACGTTTCACTCTCATATAACAAAGTTGGTACTAAAATACTATTGTGGACAGTATCTTAGCAGATTTTAATGCTGTCTACTACCTTAATCAAAAAGTTTTAGGACTGGCCACCGTGTGGCGTTGTCAGTCACCCCATTGGAATTCTTTTTTTTTGTTAGGTTACCACATCTATCATTAACACTTCCCTCCAAACTTCAGCATCATAGCATGACATTTGTAAAAGTTACGCTGTACTGAGTACATCTACAATACCTTTGTGCGTGTTTTTGATTTTTTACAAGTTTGAAAATGGCATCAACGAGTTTGCATTTAACGGATTTAACGGTCCGCAGACCTTGGAAATGTTGGAGAAGTGTTTTTTGGTGGCACAAATGCTTCAGAAGTGGTCGAGGATGACGAACGCAGTGGTAGTCGAAAACCGATGTAAACATCGATAAAATCAAAGAAATGTTGGCCGAAAACCGCAAATTGACCATCAGAGAGCTGGCAGAGGACTTGAACATCGCTTATGGATCCGCTCAAGACATTTTGGTTAGTGATTTGGGCCTCAGACGTGTCGCTGCAAAACTGGTGCCGAAACACCTCAATTTCATGCAAAAAAAGGACCGCGTCGAAATCGCGAAAGACATGATTTCCATGAGTTTTTGACCAAAAACAACACGACTACTATCCACCAGCCTTCGAATTCGCCTGATCTGGCTCCCTGCGACTTTTTCCTGTTCAACCAACTTAAAAAACCGCTTCGCGGAACGCGTTACAGCGCCTGAGAGGATGTAATGAAAAAATCGAAGACGGCTCTGATGGACATACCGAAAATTGAGTACCAGCGGTGTTTCGAGGATTGGATCAAGCGCTGGCGTAAGTGCGTTGCAGTCGATGGGGAGTACTTTGAAAGGGACCATATCGATTTTGATGAATAAACTTGTATTTTCGATTTAATGAATAAAGTCCTAAAACTTTTTGATCAAGGTAGTATTTGTTTTAGTTCCCCATTAACTTTATTTACTATCGCTACACGTCGTTCGATATCCCTCTTAACTCTTAAATCATCTGAGAAAACACCATCCAAATTGCAGAATTCCTTATTTTGCTCCAATCTTTCATTGTTCACTCGTATATCGCAGTTAATTTCACTTTCACACTTTTCTATTAGCATGACTTTGAATTTCGCAACACTCTTCACATCTCTCAAACAATTTACTTATCAAACTCTGTAATTCATCTTCATTCTCTGCTAACACTACCATGTCATCAGCTTAGAGCAGACCTGACCAATCCGAATTGCTCCACGTGCCTCACTGACGACCTAAAATTTTCACGTATTTTGACTACAAATAATTAGTAATAATATAAAATTACTGAAGCATTTCATTAATTTTATATTATTACTAATTTTGTTACTTAATTCAATAAGAAGCAGCATATAAGGTACAGAAAAACCTTAATTCAAATATAAAATGGTTTAAAAGTAAAGCCGGTTCAAAAGGAAATCCACTAGGATTTGAATTTGGGACAACCGCTTACTTAGCCTGAATGCTAACCATTTGATCAATGCCGCCAACTTGATGAAAGTACTAATGATCACCTTTAAGTTCTAGTTAGAATAGTATAACTGACCTATTAAGTGCTTGCTTGAGCATGGCAGTTTGCATGAGCTTGCTGGCGTAGTAGGACTGGATGATGACCACTCCGATGACTATAGACAGCAGCCTGATGAGGTAGAAGATCAACTCCGTCATACCGTATATTGACTGAAGACCCTGTGGTAAAAAAATTATATACTTGTAGTACAGGGTTTACAAAGCCATTAAATCCTAATTTGAATACTTTACAATGAATAAAAAGTGCCTTTAACCCTTTCTTCCCTGTGATGTGTAACTAGTACACATTGCTTCTAAAAACTTTAACATCTCTTTAAATATAATAAATACTGGGTTCAGATTTTAGGTATTCCTCCGTAATACATTTACGCATTGAATGAAAAATATAATATTAGTAATAATTAGCACTTATCGGCCACATCAGAGATATTTTGTGAAAATCGGGAATAAATTCACCACTACAATCAAACGTGTGCCAGTGTGTGACGTAGGTGTATTCATTCTAAAAAACCGCTATCTATGGGTGAGGAAGCGACGCTATTCACGTCTCACTCTCACTCTACTTCGGAATATGGGAATGCAAGAAATATATTAGAATCTCAGTTCGCTCACTTCTCTCCCTTCAGTTTGAGATGAATTGGCTGGCATTCGTTTGAGGTAGTCTCTTCACCCGTTTTGTGAACATCGACCAATGTTTTTTTCATGTTTTCAGCAATTAAATTTCAATTATTATCACTTTTAACTTCAAATTTTATTAATTTAAGCTATTGGCTATGAATATTCTTATTTTTTCGATTTTAAATTGCTCATTTTTACATGTGTATTCATGTGTATTGAATACACAGCACCGGAACGCGTGTTTTTTTAGCACAGGAAGGGAAAGGTTAAGACTACAATGTTATATTTTGACTACGCTAATACATTTAAGTAACTTGGTCTACCAATATCGGATGCCCTCTTTCATTTAATTTTTCCATCAAAATCTAGTACAGTATCTGTGGTAATTGAGGGACACTCGAGCCCAGATAATTAAAAAAAACACGGTCAACCCAAATTGGTGTTTTATTGAGGTAAACATTTTAAGAGTTGAAATGCTAGATAAATTTTGTTACCCAAGAGAAGTACATGAACAAGCTTTCTTAATGTTTGACAAATACAAGCACTAAACGCTGATATCATACTGCGAAAATTACATTGAGAAGCCTCGAATCCACATATATTTTTGTGTCAGTGTGGACGCGTGGAAATACCGGTAACTTGTTCGATTGGTATAATGTGAACCACAGATTTCATAACAATTTAGGTCCTTGCATCGTAATTTTTTAAATGCGGATGTTCATTAAAACATCATCTTCAAGGATACTAATATACTAAAAAAGCTATATTGTTATCCTTTAGATCAAGAGTTCCCAAAGTGGTCGATATCGACCCCCTGGTGTTGATTTGATTTTTCTAGGGGTCGATAGTTTCAATAAAAAAATTTGGGGGTCGACAACAGCAAAAATAGACCCCCTTAATACTGCTATTTGTTTGTTACTTCAAAATATATATGATTCCAATAGGTATCTCATAAATGTCAAAAATAAAAAAAAACTGCTCGTATTTTTTTACTTTAATTTTCGTCAGTGCAGATTTCAATATTAAATATTGCACAATATATTGCAATGCATAATCCGTAGTCCTTTTATCTTTTTCAATCCCTAATTATAAGTGATTAAAATGAAAAGTTTGATAACTAGTGAAATACTTAATATTGAGTACTGTACAAACTTATTAATTTGAGTAAGTCAAGTAAATGACTACGGGGGCGGCGGTTTTAAAAGTTTTTGATAAAGGGGTCTGCGGTAAATGCTTTGAATACACCCTTTAAGTGAAAAAAGGCAACAATTTTTTGTGAAGTAAAATTTCCTAACGCTTAATATTACTAAGAATATCCTTTCATACTAACTTTTCTTTGTTTCCCTTCCTTTTCTTTCAACATATTCATTTTCTCAAAAACAGAGGAAATGAATTTGTTCAAAAATAGGGATGATAAATAATAAATAATCATACAATTATTGTTTGCAGATTTAAATAAATATTTTTTGTAAAATCTGTCATGGGTTAGCCACTTGACAATTTTACCCGAGCGTGACTCGGGCACGAAGTTTTTTTTATACTGACGAGCTCGAGCCTCGTTCGGGCAAATCTTGTTTCGACTTGTTGGGAGTGTTTCTCCCGAGCGTCGTTTGGGCAGATCTTGTTTCAACTTGTTTTCTCCGAACGGAATATATTTTCGTACACAATTTATTCGTTCACAGTTTGTCATTGTATTACGTCGCATGTTACGTCATCGTGTGTACTCTAGCATATTCTAATTTGAATTTATCCACTTTTATGTAATTTTTGTTCACATTTTAAACGTTAGGAAAAAAGTAGCACCAAAAATTCCACGCGCCAAAGAGGTATCAACCTTCTCCCTGGCTCCATCCCAACTCACTGTCTGTGAAGACTGTTGGGGTCAGTTCTTCTCGTCCTCAGGTTGTATGCTTTTCTGTCCCGGACTACGTCCCCCAGACCGTGCCTCTGCATCAGGTTATCTTTTTGCACCACCCATGAATTATTTGGTCTTCGTCTGGTTGTTATTCGAAGAAGATCCATGGAGATTGCCTGGTTCACAATGTGATCGGGTGCTCTGCGTCCAACGTGCCCATACCATCTCAATCGCCTCTCCTCCATCTTGCTGTTGATGTCTGTAACACCTAGGCTTCCACGAATGCGTGAGCTTTTTATTTTGTCTCTTAGGGACACACCAGCTGACCATCTTCAAAGAGGTATCAACCAAAACATTGTAATAATATTGGAAAATATTTTCTAATATAATGTAAATAATGGAGGTTGCGGGTTCGATCCCCGCTGGAACCCAGATTTTTTTAAATAGGATTTCAGTCTGGTTAACACTTAGGGCCTATAAAAACATCTTTCCGGTTGGTTGGAAGAGATTGCCTCATGGCAATAAACTCACCAGGTTAAAAATAAAAATAAAAATAAATAAAATAAATAAACATCTGACAATTTTTGGTCACCCTTTCTCACCAAAATACAACAGCTTTACGTATTCCAGATTTTTCAGTAAGTTTAAAGAAATTGTTATAATATATAGCAATAAACCTGCCAGATATACCAAGTAATGCCACACAAAAGAATAAAAGTATATGTTTGTAAGTATTGAACATAAAATAAATTCACTTTTATAATGAATTAAAAGTATTCGTATATAGTTAAGTGCATGTTATATTTTGCATTAAAATTCCAATCTAATTTAGTATTTCCTTTTCAATGTCAATCAATCACTTTCACAAAGCAGACTAATGGCCGCACGTATATGAATAACTTTTCCACCTGACTGAACTGATTCTATCCAAGATTATTCAATACCCGATAAATTTATAAAAAACAATTATTTCTTGCACCATAACAATTGCGTTGCTGACATCAAAATGATTAGATATGTTATTCTTCTATAAATATTTCCTTGAATTTAGTTGAAATTATCTCCATGTTTTGTTGAGATTGTATACATTTTTTGTTGGAATTATATCAACAATGTCTGTTATTTGGATGTTACAGAGGAACAACTGGACCAATTACAGCGCCTTCAAAATGTTTGTCTTAGATTTATTTTCAACCTACGGAAGTACGATCATATAACTTCATACCAGAAGGCATTGAACTGGTTGAATATTAGAAATAGACGCCAAATTAACATACTATCTCTATTGTATAATATCCTAAACTGTCCCCCTCCCCCCCTCTTATCTGGGCGAAAATTTTCAGCGTCTTTCCAATCATGGATTAGCGCTTATCTCAAACAGAGATTGTTTATTAGCCTTTCCAGTTCACCGCTCCTTTTTTTTTACATCGTCCTTTACTGTTTATGCAGTGAGACTCTGGAATCAGTTACTAACCAATATAAGACTCGCTCCATCCTTGGCACGCTTTAAGAAGCAACTGAAAAAACTCTTAATTTCTAGTCAGTAAAATAACGTGTTTCATTCCTGATTTTTCTTTTCCTTTCCTCTCCACCATACCTTCCTTTTCTTTCAATTGATGATATCTCATTTTACATGAAAAAGAATGTTCCGGTGATTGTCCGTCTTGTGGGGTTCGTAAACTTACATATGTGTTTGTGGATTTCGTGGGGATGGATAGTCATTTGAATGATTTATGCAACCATTTAACTTTGTTTCATTTACTTTTGTCTGGTTGGTTGTAAGAGATTGCCGCCTGGAAATAAGCCCGCCAGATTGTATTTGCAATAAAAGTGTTAAATAAATAAATGTTGCATACAAATGATATCCATGTTTCATTGAGATTTTATTGTTCAATATATATCCATGTTTTGTGGAAATTGTATCGAATTTTTCTTAATTAAAAAACAATCTATCCCTGTGTTAAAAAGTATGTAAATGTAAATTTTTAGATGTAAAATCATAGATGTGAGTTAATTACGAGTAAGTTAAAATCATAGATGTTAGTTAATTACGAGTAAGTTAAAATCATAGATGTGAGTTAATTACGAGTAAGTTAAAATCATAGATGTGAGTTAATTACGAGTAAGTTAAAAGAAGTTTTTAATTATTTATTCAACTTAATTAACAAACAAACCCTCTTTAGATTTGACTGTAGTAGATCTGACTTTGAATTCATTCTTGTCACTTCTTATTTCGGCAAAGAATTGCCGACAGTTTACAAAGATAAACAAACAAATAATATTTGTAATGTATTATCGTCATCGGGGAAGCACAAACAAGAGTCTTGTTTGTGCTCCCCTGATAATGAGGTGAAAACCTTGAAACCAATAGGGTTATACCGTTATATAAAGTGAAATAAACAGTGTTTGACTAAACAAATGATAATGTCTTTAAACCTCCACAGTGCTAATGCCTTAAGGGTGTGGGCTGAAAAACATCTGGTGTCCCCATGGCTGGGCTCGCCCTATATTGGTGGGGTGTATCTTGGCCGGGGGATGTTATTAGATGAGCCCAGACCTTTTGATAGCTTTTGTCTTTAATGTATTCTTTGCAATTTATGTGTTTTTGAAGTGTTGTTTAAATATATTATGTACATACTATGTTGCTATCAATAAACCTATGTTTATTTATTTATTATTTATTTATAAATAAATATTAATTTACCCAATATCCTATGCTCATGTAGAAGACAAAACAGCACTCCGGTATCAGGATGAGAATCACGGCTATAAGCCAGCCCAGGATGCATCGCAGGTTATCCTGGAAATATGAAAAACAATATTTAAAAATTTGTCTGTTGATAAAATCATTTTATTGCAATTAGCATTTTGACAAACTATTATTTAGTTGGTCGGATGCTTGCTAGTCTTTCACCCGAAAAAATAACAAGATTATTTTCAGGTTAAAAAGTTTGTCTGATAACATTAGTGATTATAGTTCGGAAAATCTAGGATGAACCGTATGACAGCTCACAAATTTGCCCCAATACAACCTTGTATCGATGTTCAATATTTTTAATTATTTTATCAACTTTAATATAAGCCTCGATTCTAATAAATAGCAAGTTATTTAGGTAAAAACATTTCATAAAACTAACAATAATGACAAATTAATACATCTTGTCACAAATTAGCAAAAATGTGGCAGTTTGTTAAAATCAAATTATGTTTGGTGACGTTTGTCAAAAGTCATTACGTTAGTCTGCATTGGCTAGGGATGGGGTATTCGATAATTGGATTTTCGATTTTTTTTTTTACATAAATCGTAATTGGTATTAATCCATAGTGGATTAATACTATTTAAAGATATTTGGCCTATTTAAAGATACATACAAATCATACAATACATTAGAAAGTCAGTATAATGAAAATTAGGAATTAAAACGTCAGTTTAGAGAAAAACAATTGTTCGATTTATAAAAAAAACTATTAGATTTAAAAAAAAAAAACGATTTTACCCCATCGCTTTGTGATATGACGTTTTAAACGTCACACAGTTCATCCTAGACTTTCTGAAGTATAATATCTGTCCCGGTCCATTAAGCACTTAAACACATTAAATGAAAATATAGCTTTTTGTATTATGTGTAAATTTTTAGAAATACTTTTTTCAGCTACAATTTATTTGACACTTTACTGCATTAGAGTATAATCAATAGGCCATTTCTATAGATCAGGGGTCGGCAAACTTTTTTCGCTAAGGGCCAGATCGTAAAAATTTTAGGCTCGACGAGCCAGGAAGCAAACTTGAGAATATTAATATAAGTAATTCTACTTATGTAGCAAAAAACAGGTTTGCATCTTTTTACTTGGTGGTGATAATATTTATACACATTTTGCTGACACACTTATGAAAAGAACTCATGAAAATTTTACATTTATTAATTAAGATATTACAGAAACATTTATTAATTAAGGTATCATAGAAACAGGCAAAAATTTTCGTATTATTGAACAACAAATGTAACATAATAATAAGTTCTACTAATGAGATTACAAAGTCTTTAAGTTACACACAAACAGATTTTTTTTTAATGTCAGTATCAAAATTGTAAATCAAAACTGGATGAAAATAAAATGAAAAGCGTAAAATACAGAAATGAAAAGTAGTAAACAGGAGGGACCCATGTAGGTACTCATGTTAGGGTTGAAATTCCACTTTAGGCTAAGCGATATCCGGCGTACATCCACTTATGGCGAAGTTGACTAAATCAAGCCTTGAAGATGAAAACAGTTATGATAAGCTAAACCACGCTATACAACCCTCCAAAATACCTTCTACAACTGAAACAAAGAACCGTGAAATCCTCAAAACATACTTCAGTAAAATGTTAGTTACCAATTTGTACCAGACTCCCGATAATATGAATATAATAGTAAAATACTCGTATGTCCACTCTCTATCTGCTAAGACACTGATAAAAATTTCAGTGGTCACATTGCCCGGGGTTCGCGGGGCCTGAGAGACCACTCGTGGACGCTAGAGAGTTGGACTTGGTTGTAGAGTTACTGGTGACATTGCAACGTGGCGCATTACCACATTTTGTAGAAGTATACTTTCAAGCCAAGCATACTTCATCGTTGCCCTACTACCCATTAGTGCCCCTTCCTAATTCCGAAGGGGTGTCCTATTTGGGTCATGTAAAAAAAGGGGAGAAAAGTACAAATTACTGCACCTGATTATCCAAGGAAAAATAGAACATCGAAGAGATGTTGGCAGGAGGCAAATCTCCTGGCTCCGCAATATACGTGATTGAACTGGTAGGTATAAGAAGCGTTGGGGATCTTTTTCGGGCTGCCGGGGACAGGGATGCTTACTCTCAGGTGATAGTCAACGTTGGGGGGACTTGACATGACACTAGGAAGAAGAAGTACCATAAAATATGTTACCGTGGCTAGTCCATGTATGAGGACAGCAGTTGCAGTCATGACTCCGAGGTAGCACACAGCCAGGAAGTAGGCTGGAGGGGGCAGGCCCACCTCCGACTCCAGGATCCATAACAGCTCGTAGGCAAAGGCTATCGTGTACGAGATCTGAAAGAAACAATTGGGAAATGGATTGAGTTTCTCATTTGATAATCATTTCTCATTTGATGTTTGTATTACATTTATGATTAAGCATAACACTGTGTATGTGTATGTTATGTACACTGTGTATATGTTTTGTGTAGGCACGTAGCGTGCACTATGCACATCCACTTGTTATAATATAGGTATACACACTTTAACATAAATAGGTAATCTATGTTTGTACAATTGTTACACAAAATAGATACGCAATGCTCATACACTTGTCACAGAAAATAGGTAAACAGTGTTCGTACACTCGTTACATAAAATAGGTAATCTGTTTGTAAACATTTAACAAAATAGGTTTTCAATATTCATACATTTGTTAGAGAAAATAGGTATAGTGTTCGTATACTTATTACATAAAATAGGTTTAGTGTTCGTACACTTGTCACAGAAAATAGGTAAACAGTGTTCGTACACTCGTTACATAAAATATTAGGTGTACAAATAAGTTTCCGCCGTTTTTTATAAAAAAATGGGCATTTATTGTGAAAGAACGGAACCTCATGTTTTATTCGAAGTAGTACCCATCGCTTGCCACTACTTTTCCCCATCTTTCTGTCAGCATACGAATACCGCGTCAGTCATCATCATCATCTTTTGAGGCTATCCACGAATCGACTCAATTTTTGGTATCTTCATATGATGTGAAGTGCTGCTCAGACAGGCCATGCATCATCGATCAAAACAAGTGGTAATCAGAAGGAGCAATGTCTGGTGAATACAGCGGGTGGGGTAAAACTTCTCAATTGAGTGTTTCCAAATAGGTTTTGACCGGTGCCGCAACATGTGGACTAGCATTATCATGCAGGAGAATAATTTTGTCGTGTCTGGCGTAGTAGTGGGCGCGCTTTTCCTCGAGTGCTCGACTCAATCTCATCAATTATGTTCGGTAGACAGCCCCAGCAATGGTTTCATTCGGTTTGAGCAACTCATAATACACGACACCAAGCTGATCCCACCAAATACACAACAAGAGTTTTTTTCCATGAATATTTGGCTTAGCCGTAGATGTTGAAGCATGACCAGGGGATCCCCATGATTTCTTCCTTTTTGGATTATCATAATGGATGCATTTTTCATCACCAGTGACTATATGGTGCAGAAAACCCTTTCGTTTATGCCTGGCAAGCAGCATTTCACATGTGGAAAATTGGCATTCAAAGTTTCTCCGTGTCAGTTCATATGAATCCCAATTTCTTTGTTTTTGAATCATTCCCAATGATTTCAACCCATGTGAAATTGCTTGTTGAGTCACTCCTAATGTAAGTGCAAGTTCTTCTTGCGTTTGGCACGAATCTTGATCCAATAATACTTCCAATTCCGCGTCTTCGTACACTTTCGGCCTTCCGCTACGTTCTTTGTCTTCGATGTCAAATTCACCATTCTTAAACTTTTGAAACCACTCACGACAACTTCTCTCACTTAAGGCAGCCTCACCATATGCTTCTACAAGCAATCGATGCGCCTCAGCTGCAGATTTCTTCAAATTGAAGAAGTAAATCAAAAGTTCCCGCAAATGACGCTTATTCGGCTCAAAACTTGACATTTTCGAACACAAAAAAATATGTTATACTGATAAAAATTCACTAATATTTCAAGGTCATGTTGTTGACAGATGTCCAACCTTACGATAATGACATTTTACATCTGACAATTTTAACCATAACTTACTGGTGGCGCCAACTTTTGTCAAACGGCGGTGACTTATTTGTACACCCAATAGGTAATCTGTTTGTAAACATTTAACAAAATAGGTTTTCAATATTCATACATTTGTTAGAGAAAATAGGTATAGTGTTCGTATACTTATTACATAAAATAAATAGGTTTAGTGTTCGTACACTTGTCACAGAAAATAGGTAAACAGTGTTCGTACACTCGTTACATAAAATAGGTAATCTGTTTGTAAACATTTAACAAAATAGGTTTTCAATATTCATACATTTGTTAGAGAAAAAAGGTATAGTGTTCGTATACTTATTACATAAAATAAATAGATTTAGTGTTCGTACACTTGTCACAGAAAATAGGTAAACAGTGTTCGTACACTCGTTACATAAAATAGGTAATCTGTTTGTAAACATTTAACAAAATAGGTTCGCAATATTCGTACATTTGTTAGAGAAAATAGGTATAGTGTTCGTATACTTATTACATAAAATAAATAGGTTTAGTGTTCGTACACTTGTCACAGAGAATAGGTAAACAGTGTTCGTACACTCGTTACATAAAATAGGTAATCTTTTTGTAAACATTTAACAAAATAGGTTCGCAATATTCATACATTTGTTAGAGAAAATAGGTATAGTGTTCGTATACTTATTACATAAAATAAATAGGTTTAGTGTTCATACACTTGTCACAGAAAATAGGTCATTTGTTTGTACATTTGCTAAAATAAGTACACTTGTTACACAAAATAGATGCACAATATTCATAGAGTTGTTCGAGAAAATAGGTAATCTGTGTTCCTACACTTGTTACACAAAATAGGTACGAAGCGTTCGTACACTTGTGACACAAAATAGGTATGCAGTGTTCACATACTTGTTATTTAAAACAGGTAATTTGTGTTTGTACACTTGTTACAGTAAATATGAAGACCTATCTTGATATACAATTGTTTTCGGTCTCATGAATCGAAAATTGAGGTTGACAACCATTAAGGAAACACGTATTTATCAGTTCGTCGTTATACGTATTGATAATACGTTCACAAGAAGGAAGGTAACAATAACTTTGTCGACGAACTTAATATCAGATTCGAAATCCTAGGATGAAAGTCAAACGTTTTACCAACTAGGCTACAGAGGTCTTCCGGTGTAGGTGCCTAAATGAGTAAGAAACAAGTTGCTTTGGTATGCATTACAACAGTCTACTGCAGTGGCTCCCAATCTTTTTCATTATCGGACCTCTTGGCATCTGGCTGAATTGCTACGGCCCCCCAATAAATATAAATTACTAGTGAGGTTAATGGCCACGTAGTAACGCATTGGACTTCCATGCGGAAGGTCGCTGGTTCGATTCCCACTCTCTGGTGCTCCCTTCGAATGGCACAGGCATTTTTTACGCTTAGTATTCGGGGATATAAAAATACATATGACTCAGTTCGCTCACCCCAAATATCCATAAAATTTCCCAAGTCCGTTCTACATACCCGATGAAGGAGTAAGGTGTCCGTAAATCGGACCGACACTCCGAGCAAAATTATCAACTAGCGAGTTTGCTCGCTTCAGTAGCTTTCGACCATCCATTTGAGATGGTCGCTTCGCCCGTTTTGTGAACGTCGGCCGATGTTTTTTTCATGTTTTCAGCAATTAAATTTAAATTATTATCACTTTTGACTTCAAATTTAATTAATTTAAACGATTGGCTATGAATATTCTTATTTTTCCGATTTTAAATCGCTCATTTTTACATGTATATTGAATACACAGCACCGGAACGCGCGGATTTTTTTAACACAGGAAGGGAAATGTTAAAACAGCGTCTGTTACATATATCCAGATATTTTTTTAAAATGAGTCAATAGTTGGACAAAGCATTGTCTTCGAAGATCCTTTTTTTGAGATGTATCACATGAAATCTTCCTAAACTGGCATCTGGCTCGACACCCCCTCCGCCTACTGATGATCTGCTTGTTCATTGGTGGATTCTTAAAACAGCCACTTGAATGCATTTGTTTAATTTTAAAGAGCAGGCCATGAATTGAAAACAAAATCTATCTGGATTATGCACGAAGAAGACATTTTCTTGTATAATTGAAGTGATTTCTGAAAAAGTCCCATGGATATCCTCGCCGATCCTAGTTTAGAAACCACTGGTCTACTGCATTAGTATGCATATCATGGGAATACACAATGCATTTGATCCGCCATAATAGCTGTAAAGAAGGCCCGCTTAGCTAAATACAATGTCATCGCGGGATCAGAATAAAAAGGTAGAAGCTAAAAACTACCTCGGGGTTTCCTATAACCCATGTTGATAATAAACGGAAACATATTTGGTTCACCAAAAGTAATGGAACGACGAACTCCATGGCCAAGTTAGTAAGAAGTTTGATTTCAATTCGGGTTCGATTCCCGATGGACCCGAAAAAATAATATAAACAAAAAATCTCAGTTTAGTAAATTAGTTCGTCTTTTAACAATACTCGCGAGCGCTAAAGGTGTTTGAGTATTGTTAACTTTTCACTGGCGATAATATCTTCAAGACGCGCGATGACAAAATGTCTACTCCTGTGGTTTGAAACCCAAAGCTTTAATATGTCCGCATCGCCAATTCAGATATATTGAGAGACACGTGAATTAATAAAGTTAAGTACATATTGGAAAACTATTGACAATATTTGCTTAAATTTATTTAAATAATAATAAATAAATAAATACAGATTTATTGATAGCAACATAGTATGTACATAACACATTTCAAGAACACATTAAAAAGAGAATACATTAAAAAACAGAAGCTATCAAAAGGTTTGGGCTCATCTAATAACATCCCCCCGGCCAAGATACACCCCACCAATATAGGGCGAGCCCAGCCACGGGGACACCAGATGTTTTTCAGCCCCCACCCTAACATATCGTCTCTTTGTAACATATCGTCAGTAAGTTTCGTCGCATTTAAACGTACAGTTGATTACTAGTTTCATATTAAACACGTTTAATTATTGCATTTAAGGTCTTAAACGAATTTTTAATATTTTGTGAATAACTTCCTATGATTATGTTTTATACCTATATGTGTGGTCAAACTTAATATGTTTTGCGTTAAGTAATATTTTGTGTTGAGTAATATTTTGTGTTGAGTAATATTTTGTGTTAAGTAATATTTTGTGTTCAGTAATATTTTGTGTTAAGTAATATTTTGTGTTAAGTAATATTTTGTGTTAAGTAATATTTTGTGAGGAGTAATATTTTGTGTTAAGTAATATTTTGTGTTAAGTAATAATTTGTGAGGAGTAATATTTTGTGTTAAGTGATATTTTATGTTAAGTAATATTTTGTGTTAAGTAATATTTTGTGTTAAGTTATATTTTGTGAGGAGTAATATTTTGTGTTAAGTAATATTTTGTGTTGAGTAATATTTTGTGTTGAGTAATATTTTGTGTTAAGTAATATTTTGTGTTGAGTAATATTTTGTGTTAAGTAATAATTTGTGTTTAGTAATATTTTGTGAGGAGTAATATTTTGTGTTAAGTAATATTTTGTGTTAAGTAATATTTTGTGTTGAGTAATATTTTGTGTTAAGTACTCTTTCTATCGGTGATGTCCACTGAGGAGACAAAACATACATTACTTTTAATTTCTGCAATATATATTAGAAAAAGAGTCGGCCCTTTGAGGCATTCCTGGGCAACACGTTTATGTATTAAATTAAGTTATTTCGAAAGAAAAATATTCATCGATTCTATAAATCGGCGGCATTTTTGCAATGCTACCATATTTACCTATCTAAATAGATAGGTAATGAAAAAAAAAACAATATTAACACAAGTTTTGTATTGCGTCAAGAATGTATTTATCTTGACTACACCGGGCGCTAAAACACCTAGTTTCGCTCCTGTGTATTACAATTTCATTGTATACTCAAAACCGTTGAGTGAAATATAACAGTCCTACCAACTAGGCCAACGGATTTCGTAAAAAAATATTGAAGATTAATATTCAATGTATGTCCCTGCATATATTTTACAATTCAAATAGGAAGAGTGACACTTTTACCAAGTGACACATTCAACGACATGCACAAATCTACCCAATATGAGTCGCAAGTGTGTGACCCAATAACGGGACACGCACCGCACCGCACCGCACCTAGCAGGCGAGCCAGGCCGGGTCAATAGTCCTTATATTGCCTGATAGCGCTACTCGCAGACGATCAAAGGCTGGAGAGTCCTTTTCGGGACTTCAATAACTGGAAGAGTGTCATTTTACAGCTACGAGGACACGAAAGGCAGGGAGGAAAATTTACACCTCCAAAAATTGTGCCATCAATTAAGGTATTGTTGATGATGAAGAGCACGTTGAAATACATAGATACCATCAGTGCAATTCCCTGTCAAAGTAGGCAAAGAAGACAGAGGACCAGACTTTGCTATCTCGACACACATCCTTTGCCTCATCTTCATCTATACAGCTTCTACAATTTCTCTAACTTTCAATGTTTCCTTCTTTCTGAATATCGTTCACTTGATCTAACAATACTTTCCTTAGTCTTCCTCTCACACTCACTTCCACTCACATTTTTCCTGTATATTTGTTTTGTTAATCTTTCTTCATTCATTCGTTCCACATGTCTAAACCATCTTAGCATGCTCTTCTTCATTAAGGTACTCAACACATCATCCTCTGAAATGGTTTGGGCATATATGTAGATCAAATCAATGAAGAAAGACTCAACATGTGAGTGGAAGGCGTGGTAGAGGCTGTATGGTTGAAACGAGTCAATGATATTTGGAAGGAAATTTATGTAAAAAGTAATTTATCTTACCTAGGAATTTTATGAAATAACCATTTATCTTAGATGCGAAGAATATATGTCGAGATATGAATGTCTATCGCTCTGTTCTATCTGCCTACCCCAACAGTGAAATGAAAGATGATATGCAAGTATCGTTGAACATTATTCAACATAAATGTATTAATAAGGTTCATAATACAAAATAAACACATTTAAAATAAATTTCAAAAAAAAATCTGGGTTCCAGCGGGATTTGAACCCGCAACTTCCGGATCGGGAGACAGGCGTCTTACCAACTAGGTCACGAAGGTCGTCTTTATAATGTTTGCAACACTTAGATTTTGTATTTGTGCGCACTCGAAAATTTAAATTTTAATTAAAAATATTATAACTATTTGAATGTTCGGAATCAACCGTCCATTGCACAAATAAATAACACAAATCGACGATAAAGATAATAATTCCACTGGTACCGCAGCAGAAGACCTCTGTAACAGTCGTGTAATCGGAAGACACCGGTTGTTGCATTGTTTATGGCGATAAGAGGTGTTGAAAGTGACGTGTACGGGCCACGAAGCGTGACCACGTGTCTTCACAGAATACCTGCATCCATGGCACTTCTACTAGGAATTTTGTTATCATACGACAATTGTATTGAATTGAACTTTTGTTCTATACAACACAACCTGGCGGGTTTATTGCCATATGGCAATATCTTCCAGTCAACCAGAAATATTTAAAAGAAGCTATAAGTGAAAAACAGACTGGTATCCATAAAAAAATTCGGTTCCAGCAGGAATCGAACCCGCAACCTTCGGATTGGGAGACAAGCATCTTACCAACTAGGCCACTTCTTCTTCTTCCCAGTGTCATGTCAGGTCCCCCAACGTTGATTATCACCTGAGAGTAAGCATTCTTGTCCCCGGCAGCCCGAAAAAGATCCCCAACGCTCCGTATACCAGTCCAATCACGTATATTGCGGAGCCAGGAGATTTGCCTCCTGCCAACCCCTCTTCGACCCTCTATTTTGCCTTCGACCCTCTATTAGGCGCAGTAATTTGTACTTTGCTCCTCTAAGTACAAGTACATGACCCAGGCCACGGAGATTGACAATCTCTTTCAACCAATCAGACAAAAATATTATCAATTGTTGAATGACGTCTTCAAACCCGGGATTTCGGGTTTGATTCCCGTTGGAGCTCAGATTTTTTAAAAAAAGATTGCAGTTTGATTTATATATGTATGTGTATAATGCTTTTCTAACATATTGTTCATAGTTAAGGCATTAACGTTGTGGAGGTTTAAAGACATTGTAATTTGTTTGAACAGAATTCAGTCTTGTTTGTGCTCCCCTGAAGATGAGGTGAAAGCCTTGAAACCGGTAAGGTTATATCGTTAAAAAAAGTGGAATAAACAGCGTTGGATAAAACAAATTACAATGCCTTTCTGGTTGATTGTAAGAGATTGCCACATGGAAATAAGCCCATAGATTATACAATATATAACGAAAGTGTAACACAAAACAATACAAAAAAAAAGTAAAATATATAACTATTTTGATCGTCTTCAGTGAGATACAGGCAAAAGCCTAGTTTACTGAGGACACGACAAATGAAAGGCAACAAAACCAAATTAAATTACCTTTTGTTTTTTCGCAAATTGTGTATTTATAGATTTCTTGTCATGTATAAATAAAATTAAAATTAATAAAGTACATAACTTTCACATATAAGGGTAAAAAAGTTGGTACAAGTACCTAAAAAGGGTAAGAAAGTTGGTACACACAATTAAAAGGGACAAATTATTTTTGCTGTCGCAGTTTAAAGCTAAATGAGGCAACAAGTTTAACGCCCACTAGACTATACTCCATACAATTTATTTACTTAACAACGCATTAACACAAATTCCACCGTTGTTGATGAGGAGATTCGCAGTCGTGGTCATGCTTGAAAGAACTGGGAGTGCCGGGCTTTGGACCGACCTGAATAGAGACGTTCTATGTCATCCCTGTATTGCTGATGGAATGCATAGGGTATGATGATGATATGATTCTTCCATTGTCTCATTTGGAATTATATTCCTTCTCAAGATCTGTGGAACATATTCTAAGACCAATTTTTGTAGACAGGGTGATAATTAATAATATTAAAATTATTGTGCTAGTGATAATATTTGTATTATTGCACACTTTCGTTGTATACAGTGGATGCTGGGCCTAACAGTCGAGGATCTCCTCGGTATCCCAACGTCAACGTCAGTCGAGGATCTCCTCGCCATCCTAACGTCAACGTTAGTCGAGGATCTCCTCGCCATTCCAATGGATTTGGTGGCACACCGAAGTCAGTTTTTTTTGCTGAAAGAATAAATATGACCAAAGTCATATGTATTATTATACCCCCGAATACTAGGCCGAAAAAGGGCCTGTGTTATTTGAGGGGAGAAACAGTAAGACTATCGTTCGCTTGATCTAACGATACTTTCCTTGGTCCACCTCTCACACGTCTTTCACTTTATATGTGTTTTGTTTATCTATCTCCATTCGTTCCACATGCCCAAATCATCCCAGCGTACTCTTCTTCATCTTACTTAATACATCAACCTTAAGTTGAATGCTGTGGAGATGTTTGCACTAAGGAAAATAAGTGGAGTGTCAATGTTTGAAAGAATGAAGACATCAGAAATTAATGAATGGATTAAATGGACGTTTAAGTAAGATGAAGAAAGAAGCTTTAAAATGGTTTGGACATGTAAAGAGAATGAATTATGAAATAATGGTAATGGAAGATAGGTCTAATGTCCAAGAAGTTAATCTTAGATATACCTGAATTTATACTCTACAAATTATGTTATATGTACATTTTTGTATCCTATATGTTAATATCAATAAACATATTGTTTATTTATTAATTTAAATACTAGGCAAATTAGGTTAAAACCGTTTGTAAACTTATCCGTGTTTAACCTTTCTCTTCCTGTGCTAAAAAAATCCGCGCGTTCTGGTGCTGTGTATTCACATGTAAAAATGTATATTCATAGCCAATTGAATAATTAAATTTGAAGTCAAAAGTGATAATAATTGAAATTCAATTGCTGAAAACATGAAAAATTATCGGCCGACGTTCACAAAACGGGCGAAGAGACTACCTCAAACGAATGCCCGCGAGCTACTGAAGCGAGAGAAGCGAGCGAACTGAGATTCTATTTCTTGCGTTCCCATATACCGAAGTAGAGTGAGAGTGAGACGTGAATAGCGTCGCTTCCTCACCCATAGCGATTTTTTTAGAATGAATGTACCTACGTCACACACTGACACACGTTTGATTGCATTGGTGAATTTATTCCCGTTTTTCACAAAATATCTCTGATGTGGCCGATAAGTGCTAACTATTATTAATATTATTTTTTACATTCATTGCGTAAATGTATTACGGAGGAATACCTAAAATCTGAACCCAGTATTTGTTATATTTAAAGAGATATTAGATTGTTTTGAAGCAATGTGTACTAGTTACACATCACAAGGAAGGAAAGGTTAAATATTATGGAGTCTTAAAACTATAAACAGCGTGATTCTACCGAGTTTATTGAATGATTGGCACTGAGAAGTGACAGGTACAGAGCAGCACTAGCATTTTAATGTGTTTACATTCACACCGTGATGATGTGATAAATTCGATTGTTTACACAACGTATTCACTGTTGAGGCATAACACATTTTATAAACAGTTTAAACAAAATGATAAACTCGCCATTTATTTGCTTAGAATATTCATTCAGCAAAATCTAATCATTTAGGATGGAATTCTACCATCAATTGATCAACTAAAATTAAGTAAAAACCAACATTAATTTTCTTTTTAAATATCTGGGTAGTGATGGGAATCTGGGTAGTCATGACAACGGTAAGTCAAATGCTACGTTTGGTCAGTGTTATTGTATGGAGTGGAATCATGGACCCTCAAAGTTGGTAGTATAAACCGACTGGAAGCATTCGAAATGTGGATGTACCGGAGAATGATACGGATACCCTGGACGGATACAGTCAGCAACACGAGGGTTTTTCAAAGAGCCAAAGTTGATAGAGAGTTGCTGACTAATATTAAAATCCGAAAGGTGTCCTACTTGGGGCATGTACTTAGAGGAGCAAAGTACAAATGACTGTACCTGATCATCCAAGGCAAAATAGAGGGTCGAAGAGGTGTTGGCAGGAGGCAAATCTCTTGGCTCCGCAATATACGTGATTGGACTGTTATAAGGAGCGTTGGGGATCTATTCGGGCTGCCGGGGACAAAAATGTCTACTCTCAGGTGATATTCAACGTTGGGGGACCTGATATGAAACTGGGAAGAATAGGATGGAAATTGAACTCGAAATCATTGTATAAAAAACCAGCTAGACTTGCCAACAAGACCGGATGTTTGGTTTTATATCGAATATCTATATCTCGATTCTTAATATGACCTCTGTGGCCCAGTTGGTCTTCTACAGTTTATTTTGTTTTAACGTTCTTCCAACAACAGTCTAGGATAGTAGTTTAAAAAAATCGTTTCACAGCGCCCTTAGTTTAAAAATATGTTTTACAGCGCCTTTAAAATGTCTTACCAATTAGTGGTAAAGTTGACCCTGTTGTTCCCACACAGTTTCTCAAATTTTACAATCAAACTAGAGACAGCTACTCTCATTGACCGCCGAAAACCCAGCTTCATAGAAGTAATCATTTAGAACCAGGATTAGACGAGTTTTAGCACTCAGAAAAAAATATTTATTATACTCAAGAAAATGTACCATGTTCCCTGTGACGTTTAAAATGTCATGTCTCAAAGGGATGGGGTAAAATCGTTTTTTTTTTACAAATCGAATCGCTTTTTTATGAATTGAAAAATTGTTTTTCTCTAAACTGACGTTTTAATTCCTAATTTTCATTATACTGACTTTCTAATGTATTGTATGATTTGTATCTATCTTTAAATAGGCCAAGATTCACTATGGATTAATACTAATTACGAACATTTAATTTTAGGTATAAATAAATCGAAAATCCAATTATCGTATACCCCATCCCTAGACAATGCAGACTAACGTAGTGACTTTTGACAAACGTCACCAAATATTATTTGATTTTAACAAACTGCCACATTTTTGCTAATTTGTAACAAGATGTATAATTTGTCATTATTGTTAGTTTTATGTAATGTATTTACCTAAATAACTTGCTATTTATTAGAATCGAGGCTTATATTAAAGTTGATAAAATAATTAAAATTATTGAACGTCGTTACAAGGTTGTATTGGGGCCAATTTGTGAACTGTCACAGGGAAATGACTTGAGTATACTTGAGAAAATTCAGATAAGGGAACCCGCCTGACAAAGGACCCATTAAGAAACTATCCTTAATGGGTCCCCATACACAATGAAAATTGTCAGCCTTAGCGAGCTAGCTGACTGTTTTCTAACTAAAATAAATATTGTAAAGTTTCGTAAACTTTGTAACTTAAATAAAATATCATTTTAAAATCACATTTGAAAGTCGTGCGAAAACTCAACTCGGTTGTTATTACGACAGGAGTTTGAGTACTCGGTTGTTATTGCGACAGGAGTTTGAGTACTCGGTTGTTATTGCGACAGGAATTTGAGTATTGCGACAGGAGTTTGAGTACTTGGGCTTTCAGAATGAATGACGTGTGGAAAAGATTTGTGTGGGTTTCTTTTTGTTGTTTTATATTTGTATATTTTGTATTTATGATTGTGTGCCATATATTATAAGATGAACATTTTTGGTCTTTCTGGAGTGATGGTGTGTGAGGAGTTTGATTTCGCATGATGTTTCCAGTTGTAATTGAGTGTCACTGTTTGTCAGGTTGATGAGAATTTGCAACGGGGTTTTGTTTTCGTGTATATAATCGAAAATTAGAAAGAAGTGTCGTTTTATTTTTTCATGCTAAATATCCTCAGTGAGATACAGGCAAAATCCTAGTTAACTAGGGACATGACAAATGAAAAGCAACAAACCCAGACCCATTAAAATTGTGTGTGCGAATTAAATAACCCGTTGTTTTTTTTTCGCAAATTATGTTTATTTCTTGTCATGTGTAAATAAATAAAATAAATCAAAATAACAACGCAGTCACCCTGTATTCGAGAAGTCGTGTGAATCAATTTGATTGTTTGTAACAAAACAATACGACACATACATAGGTGCAGTAACATAGTTATCATCTAAATCTAGAATGATGTGGCAGTGCTGCAGGCTTTGTAGTCGCATTGTGTGCTCTGAGAACTAAATTATCGTCTCAAGGATTTCGTAAGGTCTTCTAACATACACGTACCGTGCTGAAGACAATCACAATGAAGATGGAGACATAAAGCTTATTCTGGAAAACGGTCACTTCCGAAAGATTATTTTGTTTATGTTTGAGAGTGCACGTCGTGAATAAATTTACAGTAGAAACGAGTTTTTTTTTAACATTGACATTTATCCCTACGCTTCTTCTTCCTGGCACTGTCCCAACTCATTGCCTAGGTAGGCTGTTGGGGTCGGCTCTTCTCGTTCTCAGGCTGTATGTTCTTCGGTTCTGGGTGTCGCTTTCATCTAGGCCGTTTCTCTGCAGGATTTCGGAGCATTGAGTCATCCAGGAGTTCTTTGGTCTTCTTCTGGACGGATGTCGAGCAAGATCTACAGACATTGCCTGATTTAACGTATGGTCTGGTGGTTTCCGTCTTACCCGTACGTGCCCGTACCATCTCAGCTGTCACTCTTCCCGCTTACTATTTATGTTAGTGACTCCCAGGCTACCACGAAAACGTGAGCTATTAATTTTATCTTTCAGTGATACTCCTGCCGACCACCTAAGCATTCGCATTTCTGCTGTTTCAAGTTGACTAGAGTAGGAGCTGTACATAGTCCAGCATTCTGAGCCATACACAATTGCGGGTCTAACGATAGTCTGGTATACATTTCCTTTCAGTTTTATAGGCATTTTTTAGGCATCTTTAGTCATTAGGGGCATTTGTTCTTACTCTACCTACACTGTTTTTAGAAGTAGGTTTCCTTACAATGTAATTGGAGGCATATGGATAGCAAGGCGCACCAATGTGTTTAACGATGATGAAAGATGAAAGAGTTTCAACAACATGAAGATAAAGAATTATGAACATTTGGAGAAGCTGGTGATCACGAGGACAGACGAGGGAAGGCAAGGAAGAAGAAAGTGTCCTATAAAATAGACGAATCAAATAAAGAAGTTAGCAGGACCCTCTTTCAGCACTGCATTCAACATAGCAAAAGACCGGGAGGAATGGAGACAGGTAGTGCTTCAAGTTCGAGACATAGCAAAGGAGTACAACGCTAAGCACTGAGAATGCGATGAAGAAGAACAGTACGATTGTACACTCGTAGGAAAATTAGATATACCTATTTATATTTTGATGAAAGAGATGTTCCGAGGGTGGGGTCCTTCTCTGCTGGCGCTATTCCGGAATGTGAAAAGGATGGTGATGGCGCCGACAGAAGGTCAGATGCCACGGAAGAGATGAATAAACGACTTGAAAAATTTTATAATAATAACCAAATTTTTTACAACAATTTAAAAAATCTGTAAAACTAACCCTGGTTGCCACAAGGTCCGAGTAGCCAATTGGGTCGCAGGTAGTCGGACATATAGTTGGATGGAGTTCTTCCTTATTTTAAGAGTCCCACAAAATGTGGTCTGCGAATTGATCTGGGTGGCCACATAAATTGTAACAGGGCGAAGGAACTAAAATAAATGGGCTGTCAAACATTCAAGTAGAAAGTTTTTTTTGACTTACCCAGTCTATTCTCCTTAATTTTTCACGTCGTTCTTTATTGTTCATATGAACGCCTATAGGCGTTTTCCGCACTGAACGTGTTCAAGTCCGACATCACGGGAGAAAGAAAATGATTCGCATTCATTATCGTCGTCATCATGTCATGTTCCTATTGGAGTAGGTAGAGAGAACATATTTCTCTTCATTCTAATCCAACACATAAGTTTAGCTTCTGCCACTTCCATACACGTCATGCGTACTCTCTTATTA
Organism: Odontocerum albicorne; assembly: GCA_949825065.1. Lineage (NCBI taxonomy): Eukaryota > Metazoa > Arthropoda > Insecta > Trichoptera > Odontoceridae > Odontocerum > Odontocerum albicorne. Next base: position 32,673,666 of record OX463856.1, read on the forward strand.
TACAATACAAGCTTTCCATTCTTTCTTCTTTCACAATTTGATATATTTGGTCATGCCACGTTTTCTTTCTAAACTTCTCATATCTTCTAAATTACTTCAAAAGCAAGAGTTCCCAAATTTGTTTCGGCCGCAGACCCCTTTACCAAAAACTTTTAAAACCGTCGACCCCTTAGTCATTTACTTTACTTACTCAAATTAATAAGTTTGTACGGTTATATGGTAAAGGGTATTTCAAATTGAGCTGTTTTTTAAATTCTTGGATAAAATACAGATGGCGTCGTGAACTTGCCTGGGTCTTGTGACATTTGAGAAGTGTAATGTATGACATTTTTTTAAAATGGAGTCGTATAAAATACAACAACTCGTTAAAATTGAGAATTATTTTATGTATTGTAATCTCCGGAAACGGTGATGTTGATTGGCCACCAAGATCATGTGATCTGACACCGTTGGACTATTTTCTCTGGGGTTACGTGAAAAGCCGAGTCTTTAAGAATCACCCCCGATCAATTCCTGAGCTAAGCGACGAAATCATTCGCGTTATTGGTGAGTTAGAAACGCAATTATGCCAAAATGTCATCGAAATTTTTGACAAAATAGTGGACCTCTGTGGAGCTGCAAAAGGTGAACATTTGGCGGATATTGTTTTTTTTGTGTTTAAATTTCATTCATTATACTTCAATGACCAATAAAAAGTTTTTTGAAATCAAAGCCAATAATGCGTTTTATTCAAGAATTTAAAAAAAATTAATTAAAAAACCACTCAATTTGAAAGACCCTTTACACATAATATACAAAGGCCACTAGCATAAATTCACAACGCCTTGTGACAGGAATGTTTATAGATTAATGCATATCTGTGACACAGATCCAAATGAGTCAAGACAGAATGAATAGTAAACTCAATGACAAAGACAATATACTAACAGAGAATAAGAATGGGCCTGTTTAATTCTGCATAAGCCTAGATTTCGTCACACAGTGCTCGCAGAATAAAGAAAATAGAGGATGTCAAGCAGATTAGTCTGGCCCGTCTCCAAGGCTGCAGGAAGCTGACGAGATACTGAGGAAAACTGGTTACTCAAATGCGAGGAATTAACCCAGCAAACAGACTATTACCATGATCAATGGTTGTGACAGTTTTATACGCACAAAGTATGTATCATATGTTTGATTCATGTACTTTTTTATTTATTAAACACTGACTGAAATATAATAAGTGTACTGAGGCTCTCACGACCGGATGGATTTTATTTTCGACATGTTGGCTACACTTCCGTGTAGCCTGACCCTTCCCCTCCGCAACGAGACCGGTTCGAGGTCAGTACGTTGAGAAGTGTCGACGCGACAACACGTTTCGTGAAAAATGTCAACCCCATCTCCCGCCAAGTTGAATCGAGTGAAGGCCGGGCAAGAGTTTTTGAGGCGCTGCAAACTCCATGGAGATGAATTTCTCCGCTCCATCGTTACTGGAGATGAAACTTGGGTTGCACACTACACGCCTGAAACCAAAAGGCAGTCTCAACAGTGGCGTCACACCTCTTCACCCTCCGCCAAAAAGTTCAAAACCACAATTTCAGCCAAGAAAATCATGGCATCCGTGTTTTGGGACTGTCAAGGCATAATTTTAATTGAATATATGCCTCAAGGGGAGACCATCAACTCTGCAAGATACTGTGAGACCCTAAAAAAATTGTGGAGGGCGATTCAGAACAAGGGGAGAGGCATGCTGACAAAGGGAGTCTGCCTGCTGCACAACAATGCCAGACCACACACGGCCAACGCCACGAAGGAACTGCTCGCCTCGTTTAAATGGGATGTCCTGATCTCTTTACCTCCCTGAAGCTGCACATGGGTGGAAAAAGGTTTTCAACCGACGAGGAGGTAAAGGAGGAGGTGGAGAAGGGGACAGAGGGGTTGGCGGGAAACTACTTCGAGGAAGGCATCAAAAAGTTGATACCCCGCTTCACCACCTGCATTGAGAGGAATGGCGACTATGTCGAAAAATAGCTTACATATGTACTACGGTAACCACGTAATTTTTTTGTTTAAATAAAAAAAATTGTAACCTACAAAAATTCAGTACACTTACTTTCTGGATATGCCTCGTATAATCGAAATGAAAAGGTTGTTGTATGATCTACGCAACTTATATTGCAAGGACATTTCCTTTAAAGTCCATCTCCGCACAAAACTATCATGGTTATCTGGACCTTTGAGGCAGCAGCTTCGGACAAAGATACGATACCCCAATAAAAACACTCCTGTGAATACTTCAACCAGAAGATGCATGCTCTTCCCGCACTTATTTTGCCCTTAACGTGTCCCAAGTCCAGGGTGTTACCAACTAGATAACTACAAGTGTTGCAAAGATTCCTACCTACTAAAACCAAAATTTTACTCGAACAATATCTGCTCTTTCTGATTCTGGAATATGCGGACGTCTGTTACTTGGATGTTACAGAGGAACAGCTGGACAAATTACAGCGTCTTTAAAATGTGTGTCTAAGATTTATTTTCAACCTACGAAAGTATGATCATGTAACTTCATACAAAAATGCATTGAACTGGTTGAATGTTAGAAATAGACGCCAAATTAACATACTGAATATATTGTATAATATCCTTAACTGTCTCACCGCCCCCTCTTATCTCGCCGAAAATTTTCAGCATCTTTTCAATCATGGATTAGCTCTACGCTCAAACAGAGATTGTCTATTGGCCTTTCCAGTTCACCATTCCTATTTTTTACGTCGTCCTTTGCTATCCATGCAGTGAGACTCTGGAATAAGTTACAAACCAATATAAGACTCGCTCCGTCCTTGGCATGCTTTAAGAAACGACTGAAAAAACTCTTAATTTGTAGTCAGTAAAATAACGTGTTTCATTCCTGAATTTTCTTTTCCTTTCCTTTTGATTGATGATATCTCACTTTATATAAAAAAGAATGTTCGGGTGATTTTCCGTCTTTGTGGGGTTCGTGGGCATATGCTCACGTATGTGTTTATGGATTTCGTGTGGATGGATAGTAATTTGAATGATTTATGCGACCATGTAACTTGCTGCATTTACTTTTGTCTAGTTGGTTGGAAGAGATTACCGCCTGACAACAAACCCACCAGATTGTATTTGCAATAAAGGTGTTAAATAAATAAATAAATCTTCGTTAATCTATTATGAATATTTCTTGTTCCCACTTTGGGCAAGGTCTTTCTATTTTCATTTAGTTTATTTCGCAATCCGCAACCCCATTACCTTTATTTTATCAACATAGTTTGGATACATCATACATTCAAACACATACATGCATGCCATTAGGTAATTTCCCTGTTGGAATAGGCATAGAGGGCAGAGAGATTTTCCTATATCGACACACATCCTTCGCTTATTCTACATTCATACCCCTTGTCATTTAATTCCAACGATTTCTCTAGCTTTCTACAATACATTTCTTTCATCCAAAATATAATTCACTTGATTCAACCCTACTTTCTTAGTATTTCACTCTCTCACGCCTTCCACTCACATTCCCACTATATATTTATCCTGTAAGTATTTCTTCATTTATTCGTTCTACATGTCCAAACATCTTTGAGTGCACTTCTCCATTTTACTCACTAGCCTCAAGTTAATATTTATCCCTAACCCCTTCATTCCGAATTTAGTCATACATTGCCACCTCATGTATTTTTTTCAGTTAACGCATTTCTACGCCATTTATTCTACTCCTTTCAGCATTTTCCACGTTCATGTTTCACTCTCATAAATCAAAGTTGATACTAAAACACTTTTGTGGACCTTAGCAAATTCTAAACTCAAAGATGCATCCTAAATAACAGTAATATTTACATTCCGGTTGCAGATATGTATATTAAGTAAATATAAATGCAGTTAGATCCAGTCTATAAAGTAATTATCAGACCTGTTTCATTACTCGTTTCCAGAATAACTTTTATAAAAGCCGTTAAACGAATGCTAGAAACGACTCCATAAACTTAAAGGTCGATCTCGTTTTTCTATCTTAATTAATGGTCTCTATTCTGCTTAATATATTCGAGAAATAAGTCAACTTTCTTTCAGAGTATTGACGTTTCTCTTTGATCTTGCAATCAGACTATTTTGCACATCAACACATCATAGACAATTTTACAGTCTTCATTTATATGTATTTTACACATTTTCCTTTAACATATTTTACACATCTTCATTTAATATATTTTCATTCGCACATCTTAATTTAACATGTCTTCATTATACCCCATACTGATAAATCACACCTATAGTATTTTACACATTTTCGTTTCACACGTACTCGTCCGTATACATTTTTAAATCTTCATTTCACATATGTTCATATCACGTACCTTTATTTCATACATCTTTATTTCACACAACTTGATAAAAACATTTTCAATTCACAAATCTTCTATGTCACATACTATATGTTTATATCAGACACTTTCATTTCATATATATTAATTCCGTACATCATAATTTCAAACATTTTCATTTAACACATCGTCAATTCACAAATCTTCATTTCACACATGTTCAAATTACACGCCTTCATTTCATGCATTTTACACACATCATTATTAAAAGATATTAATTTAACACATATCTCATTTCACTCATGTTACATCAACCACATTCGTCTCGTACAGTTTTATTAATGCATTTTTATTTTATGCATTTTAATTTAACACATTTTATTTTCACAAATTTCGTCCCAAATAGCACGTCCTTATTTCATACATCTTCATTTCACAAATTTTCATTCAACACGTGCTCACTTCACACATTTCATTTAACGCACCTTCATTTCACAAATCTTCATTTAACACGTCCTCATTTCACAAATCTTCATTTAACACGTCCTCATTTCATACATCTTCATTTAACACGTGCTCATTTCACACATTTCATTTAACACACCTTCATTTAACACGTCCTCATTTCATACATCTTCATTTAACACGTGCTCATTTCACACATTTCATTTAACACACCTTCATTTAACACGTCCTCATTTCATACATCTTCATTTAACACGCGCTCATTTCACACATTTCATTTAACACACCTTCATTTAACACGTCCTCATTTCATACATCTTCATTTAACACGTGCTCATTTCATTTAACACACCTTCATTTAACACGTCCTCATTTCATATACGAGTATCTTCATTTAACGCATTAATATTTAAATTTCATAAAAAGGGTGTTTTTTTGGATTTTGAATTGGCCGCCAAGATTGTGCGATTTAACGCCTCTGGATTATTTTCTTTGGGGCTATGTTAAATCACAAGTTTACACCAACAAACCCAAGACTCTTGATGAACTTAAAGGCAAAATTTGGCGTGTTATTGGCGCCATACAGCCGGAAATGCTCCACCGAGTCATCGCAAATTGGCGTGATCGAATTGGCCAGTGCAAAACAAGCCGTGGAAGCCATTTGAACGATATCTTGTTTAAATCATAAACGACATGAAATATTCTTTTAAATTAAGCCTTCAGATCCATTTTTGGTTTATTAGTTGTTATTTTATTTTATTTTAAAGTTCTATCGCTCTTAATGGGAAACCCATCTTATGATCGGTTAAGGTACATAAGCCATTAGCCAGCCACGGTCAACATATGAATGAATTTATCTTCAAACAATAATTATTATTAAACAATCTATCAATTGAATTCAAATGCACGGCCATTTAAATAATTTATATGTGTTTTATTTTAAAAACAAATCCTATCAAACCCAAAAAAAACACCCTATATTTTCATTTCCCTCCAATTATTTACACATAACATATAAACTCGACAAATATATTTTATTTTATTGTGAATCGTTTATTTTAGAAGTGTTAAAATATTAAAATTCGTTCGCTACGAATGCACTCAACACATAAAAAGCCCTGAACATTTAACCCTACAGTGCGCAATGATGCGCGTATGAATCAACCAAAGTTTTTCTAAATATTTTTGTGTTGAGTGGTATAAACAACGACTCATGCGCTGTCACTAATATGATACAATAATCTCCATGCTTTAAAACCACATAGGTTTAATAGAAAACTGTTTTACCGGTCAATTTGGCAGTTGAAGTTTGACTTGTTGCGCGTAGATGACTTTTGTGATTTGTTCCAATTTGAAATCAAATTACTTTATTATTGGTGATCAAGGTAATCTTATTTTTTTTCTTTTATTCTTTAGTACATATGTGTAAAATAAGTGAAGTTAAATATATAATTTCATTTATATCATTATATCATATAATTAACTTACAAATGCGCAGTGATTCATATATGAACCTTACTTTTTTTTAAATATAAATATATAAAAACAAAAAAAATGTTTTATAGTACTTTTCATGTTCCAGTACATATTTAATGCAAAAATATATTTTTATTCTTGAGATAAAAAAAATCACGCATTGTAGACCTGCCAACACGAGAAGGCTTGACATGGTCAAGTGATATTGTCTTGACTTATTCTATTTACTATAAAAACATTCTGACTCACATGCCCTTGTATTGATTCATCTTCCTTGGTTTATCTTTCAATTCATTATCTTCCAACCAACCAGAAAGATGTTTTTATAGGCCCTAAGTGTTAACCAGACTGGAATCCTATTTTTAAAAATCTGGGTTCCAGCGGGGATCGAACCCGCAACCTCCGGATCGGCAGACAAGTATCTTACCACCAGGTCACGAACTTTCTCCGGGAATTTCATTTTGTGAGTCATCAATTTATATTTTTTTACATTTTAATTTCTTTTCATATTCACGCTTTCTTAAATCCAATCAGAACATGATGACTGAAACAAAACTGTCATTATCTCAAATAAGAGAAAATAAAATCAGAAAATTGATAAATTCCTATAATTTACTGTATCCGTTTGGTTCTTTCCGTTCGTCATTCCACTAATAACCACATTGTCATGGTGAAACATCAATACCTCTACTGATGCCAATTTTATTAGATCTGTTTCATTAAAACAATATGTCTGGTATAATGCCCGAAAGTATTACTACTTTGAGTTAATTAGGCATTCCATCCTATAGAGATGACAATTTGTACCTATAACAATTTAAAAGAAATAAGGCAGTATGAGAATATATAAGAACTATTGTAGTTCTAAATATTTAAAGAGCTTGTACCTGCCTGTATACCTACCTAAATGAATTGTCAAAAATAACGAGTGAATTGTTAAAACACAAATAAATTAAATTAAGTATTGTTGATTTAAACATACAGGGTCATTGACCGATCAAGAATTCAATGATTGTTACATACTTCAAACAACGACAATATTTACTATTTACAGCGCGCAAATTGGCTAGCGATCTCCAAATATAAATAATCAACCTACCTCCCGTCCATGTGATAGAGCGAGGCAGATATATATATAACCCATGTATTCACTCACTGGTATAAATTGTCTGCACTATGCGAAATAAACATACATTTTATTGTCATCCAGTCAACTGTCAAGACTTTGTTATTTATTTACCTGCTGTCCACTTATCGATTTATACCCGCATTCCTGAGTCCATATTTATTGACAACAAATCAAGGTCATCATGACTTATAGAAATAAGCAATTCGCTATATTGATGATTCTGTACGAGAAGTAACGCAGAATCAGCGAAAACGAAGATAACGATGTCGATATCAAGATCATCAGCACGTCCTAATAGGACACGTGCTACACTGATAGCGACCATCGTTACAAGCTTATGACAATAAATTCAATTTACAGAAAAAAATCTTCAGATATCTTTGATACAGAACAAAGGGCAATTATCCAAAATGTGCTCACCATGTCGAACTTCTCACGGTGCGTAACTATAGAAGCCTCGAAACAAGAAGGCAAGAATCCATTGCGATATTCCTTCTAAAGGTTTTTCAAGGTTGCTTTAACTGTCCCGCGATTCTAGAAGCACTAAGTTTATATTTACCTAATATGTTGTTTATAGTTAAGGCATTAACGTTGTAGAGGTTTAAAGACATTGTAATTTATTTTTATCAAACACTGTTTATTCCACTTTTTTGTGACGGTATAACCCTATCGGTTTCAACGCTTCAACGGTTGGAAGCTGGGGGGTGAGGGAGGCACGGGACAATTTCGGCCAAGAGCGGAGAGATTTTTGGGAAATAACTGTTCAACAGATGTTCCGATCGGTGTACTGACTTAGAAATTTCTAGGGCCTCTAATCTGTCCAATTTATTTCTGTTACCACTGATATGTAAGAATTTCGCATCATCGATAGAAAAAGTATGATTCTCACGGTGACAATGATTAGCCATTTCAGAATAAAGCTTCCAACCGTTGAAGCGTGTATATCGGTACCAGTTCGAACAGCATTTAGTCTTGTTTACGCTCCCCTGAAGATGAGGTGAAAGCCTTGAAACCGGTAGGGTTATACCGTCACAAAAAAAGTGAAATAAACAGTGTTTGATAAAAATAAATTACAAAAATTTACCTAATAAATATATCCATGCAATGAATCATATTCTGTTCTATGATACATACCAACTTACAGAACGAATATCATGGCTAAACACTCAGTCACGCGTGGTATAGAGATATTGAACCAACTGTGGATATATTCTCGGTACCGTCTAGCAGTATGAGAAGAATCCTGGCTGATATTCTTCCTAACGAATAAGCTAACTCTAGAAGTAGGACCCTCTTTGTGTAACGGGAGAAATCTGTGCAAAGTAAATTTAAAAAATGATACTTTAAATGAATGGGCAGTTTTCACTTTTCAAAAGAAATATATTAAAAGTAAAATACATACTTAACTTCAAAAGTAAGATACTAAAATAGCATGCACAGGAGCTGCGATATCAAAAAGTGTATATTATACGCATATTATACGCTTTAATTAGATAAATTAAAAACATATTATACGCCTTAATTAGATAACTTAAAAACGTATTATACGCTTTAATTAGATTTAAGAAGAACTTTCTCGCAACAGCTTGTTAGCCGAGGTTTATTGTTGCAATTTTCGCCGGACACACGATAAATGGAATTTCTCGAAAGTTTTAATAAGGAAGAAACGTTAAAATGGTCAGTTTAATATTCTTTAATATTATGTGTTTGGGTAAAATACATTGTATGAGTAAACGACGCAATAAACAACAACCGAGCTTATCAACAGTAATAAAACGACAATTCATAATATGTTGGTGCCTACATTGAAGTATAAAAGTGAAACTTGAAATTAATGCTGTGAAGATGCATGCACTAAGAACAATTTTGAAGTCCACGTCCACGAAGTAACAGAAGGAAACTGGTTCAAAGCCCACGCTGTGATACTCCCCTCGAATGACATAGGGATTTTTTCCACCTTGTATTCGCAGGTATAAGGATACCTCTGACTTCGGTCATATATATTCATTAAAAAGGGAGGTAAAAAACATTCCCATATGCTCTGATCGTCTCACTTCGGTGTGGTCGGTGAGTTTGCTGGTATGCAACGGATCACTCACTTAAAAGAAAACTCCACGGCACAGCTTCGCTTTCCAACTGAATTGACGTTGAAATGAAGAGGGGATATTCGGCTACCAGGCTCAGTAACGACAACGACTATGAATAAAATTTGGAGTGTTAATATATGACAGAAGGTGGAACGAAGACAGCAGAAATTAATGTATGGATAAAATGGTCGCTTTAAATATGACGAAGAAAGGAGTTTTACAATGGTTGGGGCATGTGTTATGAATGAATGACGAAAATATGACTAAACGAGTTTACAAGATAGAACTGCAAGGTGTGTGTGTAAGAGGTAGACTGACGAAAACATGGTTGGATCAAATGGACCAGATTTTTAAAGAATATAACAAAATTGTACATGACGAGATATATGAACGTGGAAGAGGTAAAAGCTGTGTGCTTGGATAGAAATGTTTGAAGATCTGATATCTCTGTCTATCCCGCAAGGTACATGACGTGATGATATGTATGTCATTCATCATCGTTGTCAACCAGGGTCGATCCACTGCTGGATGAAGGTCTCCCCAAGTTAACTCCAAATAGTTCAGTTTTTTGCTCGTTGATGCCATGTGATGCTGCCATGCTTCCTGATTTCCTCTATCCAGCATACCTTCGGTCTTCTTCTGGGCCTCTTTATGCCTCTTGGGTACCATTGGATTATTTCGGATGTCCATCGGGAGTCTGAAATTCTGACTACGTGTCCTGCACATTGCCACTTCATTATTTTGCACACCTTTATAACGTCTTCTACCTTTGTTATATTGCGAATCCAGGTGTTTCGTTTACGGTCTCTTTTATAGTAGTATATCCCAACATGCATCTCTCCATGCCCCTTTGTGCGGTCTGGAGCTTTTGCGTGTTGTTTACTGTAAGCGTCCATGTCTCGCAGCCATACGTAAGTACTGGAAGAATACACTGGTTGTGTACATTACAGTCTGAGGGGCTTATTGCTATGATTGATAAAAGTTTAAAAATAATAACAACAAGAACAATGAACACTCGTGCTTCCGTGTGAAGAGGCAAAGTTATGTAATTAGGTTTATTAACACGTTCACTGCGTCGAACACGGCTCCTGTATCCATACAAAATAGCCTTGAATGTTGAGTGCACTCATAAACGTCTCCCGATAAGGATTCGTCGCCGGTTTCATGTGTTTTGAAGACACGAAGGAATACACTTGTATATGATGTTTAAATAGAAAGTAGAATTTGATTTTTAACAAAGTTATGGGTTTTCAAAAATTCGCGAATTTTCAGCATCTCTGCATGACATTTTATACGCAGTGAATGTGTTAATGAGCTCAAACATTTATTTATCTATCGAGACATAGAAGATCTGAATATTAGAATATTCGGTCCAACCAACTGACGTTTTTGACACTACCCGATCGATTTTGACATTGTCCGATGGATTTTGACACATCCCTATTGATTTTGACACTACCCGATCGATTTTGAGACTGTTCGATAGATTTTGACATTACCCGATCGATTTTGACACTACTCGATCGATTTTGACACTCCGATGGATTTTGACACAGCCCTATCGATTTTGACACTACCCGATCGATTTGAAATCCGATCAAAATTATGACAACCTTTCCCAGTGCTCGGCTTGTTATTGAGGAATTAAATTTTTTGTGATGTGTTAAAATTATTATAATGAAAAAAAAATCAGAATATTGTAATGAGAATTTGTATATTTGTTTAAAATAATTTAATTATTTAGTTTAGTATAATAATTCTGCTAACATTCTCCTTTGTAAAGAGCTAAATCACACTCCTTACACACGTACCAGGTCTCACTTCTCTTCTCGTACTTACCACATATAGTATGGTACATACCTTAACAAGTATTTGTTTTTCATATACCAAGCAGTGTTTTCATTTTTTGTCAATTGATGGAAATATATATAAAAACATGTTAAGACATGCTCTTTCACCACCTGTTTGGAGAATCCTGCAAATTTCTTATTGTATACTGTATACCCGGATATGTTAAAATCTTTAAGATCTGACACTTCTTTGCACATTGATGGCACGACGTCAGAATTTATGCATATTTTCACTCTCTAGGGCAGGGGTCTCAACACTACGGCCCGCGGGCCAACACCGGCCCGCGAGCACCACCAATCCGGCCCGTCATAGTTTATTTTGATTACATTGTAAAATTTCTAATATAAGTAAATCATCCAAAATAATAATCAGATGTTTTTATTTAACGACCAATTAAGAAACACAATAACTGACATGCATAATGAAATTGAACATTTTAACTGTAATTAATTATATGAGAACGGAGTGGAGTCCACCCCCACACCCTGCGCCATACATATCTCACTCGCCGGCTAGTTCCAATACGAAAATTTGCGCGTAATTCAAAACTACAGTATGTTGGTATGATGAGCTAGCTAGGTCTTGGCCCTTGGGACTTAGTGGAGGAGTCAGTGTGGCCCTCAGGCTAAAAAGTTTGGAGACCCCTGATCTAGGGTATTGATCCATGTCCAATTAGGAGACTGTCGTTTAAAGGTTGAATTGTTGCAAAAATGTTGACTAGATGCCGATAACATATTTTCTGGAAGACGTGTCGATGGATTCAACTCAAATCTTATTTATCACGTTAAAACACGGTATCGGGATACAACGCTTTAATACGAGTAGCTCAGTTCATGAATACGGCACCGAAAATAATCTTAATTTAATTATGCGGGGAATACCTTAAATTATACGGGGAATATCTTAAAATTTATCACAAATAAAGACAATAGGATTCCAAATGAAGGAACAAAAAATGCTGAGACAACAAAAAAAGAAACAAAGCTGCTACAAAGGATGGGACTTAAATAAAAAGAAAAAAAACAACTGTCTTTTCAACTAACTTTTTCATTTATTTTTTTCAATGATTGAATATAAACCTGTTGCCATAGTACAGGACTGCCCAACCTACTTGCACACGTGAGCTACGTTTTCAATGATTGAATATAAACCTGTTTCCATAGTCCAGGACTGCCCAACCTTCTTGCACACGTGAGCTACGTTTTCAATGATTGAATATAAACCTGTTGCCATAGTCCAGGACTGCCCAACCTTCTTGCACACGTGAGCTACGTTTTCAATTATTTACTATATACCTGTTGCCATAGTCCAGGACTGCCCAACCTTCTTGCACACGTGAGCTACGTTTATAATGATTGAATATAAACCTGTTGCCATAGTCCAGACTGCCCAACCTTCTTGCACACGTGAGCTACGTTTTCAATGATTGAATATAAACCTGTTGCCATAGTCCAGAACTGCCCAACCTTCTTGCACACGTGAGCTACGTTTTCAATTATTGACGATATACCTGTTGCCACAGTCCAGGACTGCCCAACCTTCTTACACACGTGATCTACTTCTTTATTTTTTTAAATCTACTAAGATGCCCACAATAGTTTGTGTGTACCAACTTTGATGTATAAGAGCAAAACATGGACGTGAAAAAGACTGAGAGGAGTCGAATAAATTATGTGGAAATGCGTGCATAATAGTTGCACATCATACGGCTTTGGGCCTTCTGAGTCCTGGTATTTTATATGTAGTAACGCGTATGTACTTCTTTTTCACTACAAATTACGAGTATATGGATTGTGACATGTCATATTTCTGTATTCACTAGAAAAACTCCGTGGTAATTCGATAATCTCAGTGGTCTATTTGGTAAGATGCTTGTCTCCTAGCCCGGAGGCTGCGGATTCGATTTCCGTTGGAACCGAGATTAAAAAAAAGGATTCCAGTCTTGTTTTCATTTAAGGGGCTATTCTACTCTAGAAATTAAAAAAAATCGTCTTTTTTTGCAAATTTTCTTAAGTTTAGACCTTTAAGAATATATTATCAATAGGAAATTTTTAAATTCCTAATATTTACGAAGTTATAGCTATAAATGGGGCAGCAATTACGCCGCACCGGAATGACTCCGACAATAATTTCAAAATTTTAAACGCGTTTTTCTCGAAACTACTGTTTTCGACCTGGTCGACATAAAATCTCAAGTTCCATTCAACCGATTGCCTTTAAATTAAGTTTAAAACTTTGATGCATGTTTTTCTACCGCTTGTACCTTGAAAAAATTAAAAATATTTTTTCACTATTCCTAAAAATTAAAAAAAAGGGTAAAAAAATAGTCATTTAACGATTTTACGGCGAAATATAGTCACGCTACCAACTATAACGACATTATTTTTTATCAAGAAACTGTGTATAATTTTTATTTACAAAAGGGTTCCAATCATGTCGACCAGCTCACCCCCTTTTTTTTACGACAAGATATAACAGTTGATAACATCCTAATTTTATTTTTTTTTTCAAAAAATTTTTTTGTACATTCTCAAGTCATCAATAAACAAACTGTAAAAAACGTATAGAAAAAATGATTTTTGTTTTATTTATTTAGTCTGAAAAACGTCCGAAATTCACGCCTCTTGAGTACGAATCTCTAAAATCTTTCTGACTGGCTGGAATATATTTCTACATGACAATAAGCCCGTCAGGTTGTACTGTATACAACGAAAGTGTTATACAATACAACTCTGAATTTTAATTGTATTTTGTAAACATTGGTAATCTTTGAAATCAACCGTAAATACAATAAATAAATAAAAATCATTTATAACTTAATTTATTTCTTCTAGTATCGGTTCATTGGCTTGAGGTATTTTACCTGTTTGCGAAACACTTGTCGCTGTTAACGATAAAGTTTCTTTTCAAACAGGCCTTCTGTGAGCGAATGCTAAAAATGTCTGTACACTCATAACGCAAACATTTTTCAATGGACGTCAGCAGAGTCTGTTGTGTGACAAACCACAGTCACAATGGATAAGGTTCGTTGTTCTTGAAAACAGCGGAAGACTAACAAGATGGGAATTTGAGGTGTGAATGTTTCTTTGAAGTGCTTGAGGTTTCACAAGATTCCAATAAGGAAAAAGCGAAGCTGTCTAAAAAGGAATTATCTCATAGAACTGTCCATAAGCTACCTATTATCAGTTTTTACGTAACGTGACAGTGACAGCTCCAGTGGTTCTAAATAGTTACAAACTATTTTTTTTCGAGATAGAGATTTTTGAATTGAAACTTCTATAGGCGCGGTAGGGCAAATTGGCCTGAACGTCACGAAAAGTGAAACGCTTCCCCTTCTCCAACTTTAATGGTTATATTTCAAATGATCTTTAATATTTATTTATATTATTTATTTATATTAATAAATAAATTTATTTATATTAATTTAATAAATAATAAATATTAAATATAAATTTATAATTATTAATAATATAAATAAATAATTTTATAATTTGATAAATGAACGATAAATAAATAAGTTTATAAATTTACTTTTTTATTAAATATAAAATTAAATATTATGTTGTAATAATAAATATTCATATTGAATTTAATTTCATGTAATTAAATATAATTAATAATAATAATCAATAATAATAATTATTAATAATAATTATTATTAATAATATTACTATTAATATTAATAATCAATATTAATAATAATATAAATATTAATTATTATTAATAATAATCAATTAATCATTATTAATTAATTAATTATAACATTAATATTAATTAATATTCATTAATAATATAATATTAATATTATAATTATTAATAATATTAATTTACTATAATTATTATTAATATTAATAATCGTTCATTAATTATTAATAATTGTAATAATTAATTAATTATTTAATAATAATTATAATTAATATTTAATTATTATTAATTAATTATTAATTAATATAATAATTAATAATAATTAATTAATAATTATTAATTATTTTTTATTAATAATTCATTAATTAACTATAATTTTAATAGTTAAATAATTAAATTTATTTATATTAATTAATTAATATAACCATTTCTTAATAAAAATTAAAAAATCGTTAACAAATGGAAAAAAGCAACCCATAAAAACAACTTTTCCTACGAGTTAAGAAGTTTCACTTCTACCGCGCGAGAGTCTCACGCCACTGTTTTTTTTATATACTCGTACATATGATATATATTTTAATAATATTATGTTTATTTATTAATTCATTTATTAATTAATCGACCATTTACAATTTTTACACAACCCTATCAAAATTCAGAGTATGAATGAATTAAAAAATACAAGATGACAGAGCTGTATGGTCGCGTGGTAACGCACTGGATTTCCGTACGGAATGAAACATTGACGATTCCATGGCTTAGTTGTTAAGGCGCATGTCACTCAATCCAGAGGTTGCGGGTATAATTCCCGTTGGAACCAAGATTTTTTTGAAAAAGGATTCGCATCTGGTTTTCACTCAAGGCGTTTTTTTAATGTTTCTGGTTGGTTGAAAGAGAATGGCAATTAGCCCACCATGTTGTACTGTATACAAAGAAAGTGTAATAAGTGTAAAGGTGAGGTACATGGTCGTGCTGCAACCCTTTGGACCTCCGTGCGAAAGGTTGTCGGTTCGAATTCCGCGACTTGCTACTGCCCTCGAATGACGCAATTGCCTGTGGCTACTCTTGTTTCAATATCGTTTTCTTTTATAATTTATCATGTATAATTTTGGAACCAAGATTGCATTATGAACACCGAGCTTTGCTTTTCTCGAAATGCCCTGATCGATAAACACGTCCTACAATATTTATCAGCATTCACTGTATTGTCTACTGCTTTTTTCCTTTGTATATCGCACTTTGATTGTCCATCCGATGTTAATATTCTTCCATGATACAAAATTCTATTTAGTCGCTGTTTAAAACGCGTTTGACGGTAGCACGTTTTGAATTTATGGCAGAAAACACTATATAGATAATAGGACGAGTATATGACTAAAGCAATTACCTTGTAGAATGTGGCGCCACATATGTAGTTCTTATCAATTCAGAAGATCTTCACCTTAACAACAACACCGGAGCTGAGAAAGAGCAGGACGCGCAAAATCCTTAATAAGTCTCCTATCAGTAGACAATATCTCCAACTTCAGAGCGACACCAGAGAGGCAAGCAAGAACAAGACGTGCGAGGTGCCTAATTGCTGGATACGCAGAAGAGATGTAGCGCGGTTCAGCAGTCGTCTATGTTGCGTCATCAACCAGCGAAGAATTCTCACGGTCGGATGTTGGCTCCATGTCTGCATTTTGAGATATATTGGTACACAGTAACACTCAATCTTTTGCTTTGCAAATATTGTAAAATAACGACTTTACCTGTTTCTCTTAATGATAATAGTAAAATGACAATTTATATAGCGCCGTTTAGAGCGAACTCTTCTTAAAGGCGAACCCAGTTTTTTGATAGATGTTAAAATATTATAAAATAAATATGTATGAGTTGAGTACAAGGATAGGAACGTAATAAAAGTTTGGTGAACTATTCTCTCTGATTACCGCGCAAGGGACACTGCGTGATGATATATATGTATGTGTAATTTATTACGTTTTCGTTGTATACAGTACAACCTAGCGTGCTTATTAAAATGTGACAATCTCTACCAACCAACTAGAAAGATGTACAAGAGGCCTTGAGAGAAAACCAGACTGGAATCTTTTTATAAAAAATTCCAACGGAAATCGAACCCGCAAATCCTAGTATTGGGAGACATGCATCGTACCAACTAGGCCACATAGGTCGTCCAACTATCCTGGTCAGCTCAACAAAACTGCGATAGAGTAAAGGATACAAGTGACCTTACGTAACAAATCAAAGACAAAATATATGATGGTCAGTCAAAGGAAAGTTAAGATGAGTATAGTACCCGGCTGTAAATAATACACATCGGGCATAAGAAAGAGCCTGTCGGCCATAATCGGCTAACTTCGGCTTTGTAGAGCGTCGTCTCGGTTATTGTAGATACCGGACTCTTATTGCATCGTGCGACAGAGACGACGCTCTACAAAGCCGAAGTTAGCCGATTATGGGCGACAGTATATTTCTTAAGCCTCGATGTGTATTACTTACCGCCGGATACTATATTGATTAATTTCATACATTTAATATTTTTCATTTTGATTTTTTGTATGTACTCGTATGAATATTTTATAACTTTGAAACTAATATTTGTTGTTAATTTTTGTAATATTCTTCTAGTTGGTTGATAGGGATTGCAATATAACAATAAACCCGCATGTTTGTGTGTTGTACAACGAAAGTGTCATGAATAAAAACACTACTAGATATTTTCGATAGATGTTAAAATATTACAAAATAAATATGTATGAGTTGAGTACAAGGATAGGAACGTAATAAAAGTTTGGTGATCATGCATTTCGAAAATATTGAAAGGACATTTATGAACAATGATAAATTAAAAATTAAGAAAAATACCATACATACGAACGCCATTTCAACAGAGAGGTTTCGTGTGTTTAATCCTAAGTTATTTAATTAATTACCCAAAGCCATAAGATATATTGAAACATATGGTAAATATAAAATTGAAATTAAAAATGGCTGAAAATAGAAAATAAACTAGATTTAGTAAAAATAACGCCATCACAAGATGAAAACACAAATTGGATCAAACTCATGCAATTGTGAAGTATTTCATGTGCAGTTTCCTTTTCTCTTTACTTTCAGGATTCACGAGTGCCAGTTTATGTCTATAAATCAGTGAATTATCCTTTATAAAACGAATTTTTCTAGTTTAAGAGTAATGACTATTATTTATTATCTGAAAATTACTTGAATGTCATGTTTACTTGGTGTTGTAATCAAATATCAGTGGTTCTAAACAACATACGCGTTTATACTTAGAAATTTAAAAAAACGCCGAAATTGTGCCGCGCACAGGATTCGTGGAATTTGATTTTTAACGCGGTGAACGACTTCAATTATCTTTTTTTTGTATTGGGATGGGATTTTTTTTATATATACTTTATCGTTGCTGGGCTCTCGCTATTACAACGTCAATTTAGTTAAAAAGCAAAGATGTGCCGTTGAGTTTGTATTTTTTTAAATGAGTGAGTCGTTGCATACCAGCAACTCATCGGCCACACCGCCGTACTGGATCCAATGGCACACCGAAATGAGCCGATTGGAGCACACCAGCATGTTTTCTTTTCCTCTTTTTTTAAATAATAGATATGACAGAAGTCATAGGTATCCTTATGATATACCCTTGAATACTAGGCGGAAAAAAATGCCTGTGCCATTCGAGGGGACTAGTGTAATGTATCTCTACTATCTTATCGTATACAATAAATATTAAGTAATCACCAAAACAATGTTAAGCTTATCGACGTCGTAATGTATCCCTACCAATGTTATCTTATCGTATACTCTTATCCACTTCCAATATATCATGCAAACCAATGTCAACCATATCTCTGTACTATGTAATCTAGAACCTATAAATATTAGTGTTATCACATGTATGTCCAACTTAACTCAATGTATTATGTTTAAATTTATTATCTGTTGGCGGTTATCTATCCAAATTCAATAAAGATTTGGTATCACTAAATGGAAGAAACTGCGAACGACATAAATCGCCTGATATCGATTTGACCTTAAGGGCAAAGATAACATACCCGACATTCCTTTCTAATCTGTTGAGGGGTCGCGCGTATGATTATCATTGCTTTAAATAGGACGTCATATCTGAGGCAGCATCATTATTCTAAAAGCCACTAAGATATTAACATCATCGTTATTATAATACTGTTAATATTATACTTCAATGTAATTTAACCTTCATACAAATAAAACTACACAGTTGAAATTCTAAAAGTGTTTTCGTTGCAAAAGGCCATAACACTAGTATAGCTCAGAGTTTGAACCGGCGACCTTCCGTACGGAAGTCACTTCGCTTATGTTTATAACTTCCCTGTATCATCATCAGTCCACATTCATCCACTGCATAATATAGGTCTCTCCGAGTTATTTTCAAGAAATCTTGTCCTTTGCGTATTGCTGCTATGTAATCGCTGCTTGCTTATGAATCCCATCCACACCGCGTGTCTTTAGTCTTCGTGGAGGCCTGTGTACCGGACGGGGCACAAAGACTGTAGATAGGCACGTTGGTTGCCGCGTAGCGCTCAGAGAATCGACGTCGCGAATTCCGTAGTGAAGATCCAGTAGAAGAAGAAGAAGGTAGCAGGGAGAGATTCCTCTCAGGCAGTCGAAGTAGGGTAGCGGGTCTCAAGTAAAACGCAGTATAGTCGGTTGTTACTGAGAAGTATTATATTTTCCAAAATCAGGGGGCCCTCTATATTAATGCCCATTGCGCCATTGCCCGCGAAATACAACAACTTTCGGGGTTTTGGGCCCTGCTTACGCCGACTGGGCCCCGACCTACTCCGATCGCATCGCCCCGCAAGTCACTTATTTCCAGTGCGGTCGCGAGCGCGATCGGAGTCAAACAAACATACATTTTACAACAAAATACAAGAACATTATAGAATGAATTCACATACAAATATAAGTTTATACAATTTAATATACAGATCTACACATCAATGTCTTTTTCCATTATACACACACACACACAAGGGTGACGGCACACGTCCGATACAGCCTGGTTCTTCTTATGAATACGTTTGTTTATATATTTTTTGTTGTTGTGTAAACTACCTTCCTAAGAACAGATATACACCGCAAAGGACTGCTTGCCTTTTTTCATTGTAAAAATTCAAGTATAAATACATTTTTAAAAAGGTAAATATTTAGCGAAACTCAGTTTGATAGGCATAGCCCATAGGTGTTCACTGTGTAACCTTGCAATTTATTTGAAAGTGAGTCCGTGCGAGCCAAATCTTTGTTTTCTTTTCTCTCAACCACTGTGCTGAACCTTGCTGTTAAATACTCCAGTCCGAGTACCTGCACTTTGTAAAATTCCAGCACTCGGTACAATATGCCTTCTATGACAGACTATACGTCATTATGTTATAAGTTTTATGAACACAAAAGATAGCAGATCTTGACAGCAATTTTCTCACCAAATAACAATCGACCATCTAAAAAAAAAGTTAACTGTTTTGACCTTGTAAAATAATTAACCTGCATGTTAGAACTGAAAAGGTGTTTCGCACAAGTTTTCAAGTTTGCAAAATATGTATGTATTTTGCAAACTTGAACACTAGGCAATGTTGGCAATCGTGGTCTAACAGGTAACATTCAGGCTAAGCGAGCGGGCGCTTAAGGTTGAATTCCTGTCAAATTCACATTCGGAGTTATTTTACTCTTAGACCGTTATATACTGAATCCGTGG
Source organism: Odontocerum albicorne (assembly GCA_949825065.1). Taxonomy (NCBI): domain Eukaryota; kingdom Metazoa; phylum Arthropoda; class Insecta; order Trichoptera; family Odontoceridae; genus Odontocerum; species Odontocerum albicorne. The sequence goes on from OX463856.1 coordinate 32,694,402, forward strand.
CGTTTTTTTGGTGATTTTTTACATTTAATACTAAATCATCTTAAAACACTAGATTAAAAAGTGACAATTTCTACAGTTTTTAGCATTAATTACCAAAATTTGGCATTTTCGACATTTTTAGAGTATTGCGGATCAAAATGTGACATTTTTTTTTATGATTTTGGGTTTTTCAGATAAATGAAAGTCTTTCTTAAAATATTCTAAACTAAAAATTGCTAATATTTTGAGTTCTGAGCAAGTACCGAAATTCGGCATTTTCGACACTTCAGGATTAAAATGTGTCATTTTTGATGATTTTGGACGTTGAAGACGTACGAAGTACTTTTTACGTCTTAAAATATTGTAGACTAAAAAGTGGAAATATCTAAAGTTTTAAACATTAAGTATCAACATTTGGCATTTACGACACTTTATAGAGTATTGCGGATTACAGTGCGGCATTTTTGATGATTTTGGGCATTTAGGACGAATAAAAGCCTTTTCACGTCTTAAAACAATGCAGACAAAAAGTAACAAGTGTTTAGAGTATCGAATACCAAAACTGGCACTATCTAAAGTTTAGACTGTGAATGTGATTGAATACAAGTAGCCTGAACGAGTCGACTCGTTCTTGCAAAATAATTAGATGTAAACATTGTTATCTAGTTATAAGTAGTATGTAGGTGTTAATTATTTCTAAAAAATCATATATTAAGATAAAAACTTGATCATATGTGGATAAAGGTAGTTGATTATATTCCTGAATCCTTAACAATTTTAAACTCTACAGGGAGGGCTCCACAAAAAATTAGGTTTCTAAAACTAAACATTAACTGAGATAAAAAATAAAATATTAATTACTGTTTTTTGCCAAAAAATGCTTAGGATTTTTCGCACATTTTATGCAAAATATGCTGGGATTAAAAGGGTTAAGTACCAAATTTTTTGGCATTTTTGGCGCTTTATAGAGTATTGCGGATTACGGTGTGGCATTTTTGATGATTTTGGGCATTTAGGACGAATAAAAACCTTTTCACGTCTTAAAACAATGCAGATTAAAAAGTAACATGTGTTTAGAGTATCGAATATCAAAACTGACAATATCTTAAGTTTGGAACATCACTTGACCATTATATGGATAAAGTTGGTTGATTATATTCCTGTACCCTTAAAGGAACAATGAAGGTGTTTGATCGATTGTTCAGAGTGAGTCATTTTTGGCATAATTTCACTTTGCTTAGAACTCTCATCTCTGACACCTGGTTTGAGAATCTATTGCAATTGATTTTGCAATAATTTTGTAACTGCTACGAGTATTTTTCTTAATTTAACGATAGACTAAAAACCAGGAACTCGAGTGGATTGCATTTAATATTTTATTTTATCTTATTTCACCATAAGTTTTCGAATCAAGAGATAAAATAATAGATCACTGTTAAATATAAGTGAAATTTCTGTTCTGGTACAGTGAATTATTAACCAGTAGCGTTGCAAGAGGGGCAGAGGGTCACAATTGTCCCTGGGCGCAAGGGTTAAGGGTGTCAGCTTTTCCTAAAATTTACTATGCCACATTTATTCACGATTTCAATCAATGGCAGTTGTTTTTAGTTTTGCTCGCTATATGAGATTCGAAAACTACTGATAAAATACATTTAAAAATTGAAACTAGTACTCATACTAATGTTTTAATATAGTATAGATCAGGGGTCGGCAACCTTTTAGCTGTGGTGTGCCAAGCCACTCTACCAATATGATTCAGGGTGCCGCCTTAATTCTAAATTATATAATGGGGTTCTAGAGGAGAAGAATTTTATACCAAATTTAAAATGGTGCGCAGTAGCAAAACGAGAAAGAGAGGGGCGAATGTCATTCCGGCTTGAACATACGTGAAGTCCGCTTCGATAACTAGTCGGCGCTACGCATGTTTCATCCCTTTTACTCCGAATGCGCTCTCACTCACCCTTCGCGCAGATTTTCGAGACATTGGCGAGCCACGTTAGATAAATAATTATAATTAAACATTTTCTCTTATTTAAAAATCACTTCGTCTCGATATTTTCGCGATTTCCCTGATTATTTGTAGAGTGCCATTCAGAACCCCATCGCGTGCCAAGCCTGGCACGCGTGCCATAGGTTGCCGACGCCTGGTATAGATCATTCGCTCGGGCGCTGCTGTAGCTGTCAGATGTGATTTGTCAACACTACACCTAAAGGCAAACGTATTACTATCATATTACGTTTATTTTGAGATGTATGTGCGATACTCGGAAGGAATTTACTATATATGGTATATGTACGAGTACACATTGTGTTGCTGTCAAGGAAACTTTATTTGTTTTTTTGTATTGATCTGAGGCGGTATTGGCGGATTTGTTTATTTTTCTGCCATCTATTTATTTTCTGTATTTTCTTTTTTTTTGTCTTCTTGTTATTCCACATGTGCAAGGGTGTGGGCTGAAAAACATCTGGTTTCCCCGTGGCTGGGCTCGCCCAATATAGGTGAGGTGTATCTTGGCCGGGGGGATGTTATTAGATGAGCCCAGACCTTTTGATAGCTACTGTCTTTAATGTATTCTCTGCAATTTATGTGTTCTTGAAGTATATTTAAATGTATTATGTACATACTATGTTGCTATCAATAAACCGTTGTTTATTTATTTATTATATTATATACTCGTATAATATCATAGCATATAATATTATGGGGACACGACAAATGAAAGGAGACAAACCCAGATCCATTAAAATGGTGTCCAATTCATTAAATTACCTGTTGTTTTTTCGCAAATTATGTATATTTTTTGTCTTGTGTAAAATAAATATATTGCAAGATCTACTCAAGTTTCTTTATAGTTAGTCTTTCATTGGAAAGTTTTCTGCGGTTTTCTTACTAAATATGTTTTTTTGAACGTATACAGACGCGGGGAAGTACCTAATTTAATGGTCAATATTACTATATTCCTTTTCTTACACTCAACTTTAATATATTTATTTTATAATATTTTTAATCTGTCAAAACAATGTGTTCGAATCCAGAGTTAGTGCGCCCTTGAAGAGAGTCTGCTCTCTAAACCGTGCTTTACAAATTATCATTTTTTAATTAAAATTAATTGTACTAAATAATTGCTGTTTTAATGTAATATATTAGGTGTTAACATAAGTTGTGTCCTTTTTTTTTCAATTTAAAAATGAGCACCAAAAGTAAAATAAAATGGTAAATGTTATACGTCATTCGAAAGAATTTTTTTTGCTCTACAAGATATTGTGTTTGCTTTTACGTTACAGATATTATTTTATTTGATTACAAGCCTTCAAAATGGAATGGCAAGTAGACGAAAGTGAGCATTTTCGACACCTCCTTCTATTCGCGTTCAATCGAGGGAATAAAGCTGCCAAAGCTGCTCGCGATATTTGCGAAGTGTACGGTGAAGATGCTGTAGGAATACCTACCCAAATAAATAAATAAATAAATAATTGTCAAAATGAATAAGTGAATTGTTAAACACAATTGAATTAAATTAATTATTGTTAATAATAAACATACAGGGTCAATGACCGATGAAGAATTCAAGGATTGTTACACGCTACGAACAACAACAATATTTACTATTTTATAGTATCTGCGACTCGCCTAGTCATCTCCAAATATAAATAATTAACCTACCGCCAGTCCATGCGCCAGAGCGAGATAGAATATGTATCGCGAACTGGTTCATTCATTGGTATAAATTGTCCGCACTCTGAGAAATAAAGATACTTTTATTGTCATCCATTCAACTGTCACGACGTATTATTTATTTACCTGCTGTCCACTTATCGATTTATATCCGCATTCCTGAGTCTATATTTATTGAAAACAAATCAAGATCATCATGACAAATAAAGACAAGCAATCCGCTATATTCATGACTCTGCACGAGAAGCAACGCAGAATCAGCTAAAACGAAGATAACGATGTCGATATCAAAATCATCAGCACGTTCTAATAGAACACACGCTACAAAGATAACGACCATCGTTACAATGCTATGAATTAAAGGGGACAGCTCGTCGATGGTTTCAAAAACGGTAATTTCGACCTGAAAGACATGGAGCGTTCCGGACAACCAGTGGACTTCGATGAAGACCGCTTAAACCATATTATTCATGATGATCCCCTTCAAACATTTTTCATCGCCATTTTTTTTTTCATCACCATTTTCAAACCATTTTTCATCACCAGTAATGATGCGGTAAAGGAACCTTTGATTGTGGCCATGCGTAGCTCGATGACGCGCGAGCAAACCAGCAGAAATTGTCGAACGTTGATTTTTGTTGTTTTCACTCAAAACATGTGGAACCCAAGCGCCGAACTTCTGGACTTTTCCCATTGATTTAAGATGGCGGTATACAGCCATGTTACTACAATTCATTTGCTCAGCCAATTCTACGGTGGTTTGAAGGGGATCTTCATAAATAATATAGTTTAAGCGGTCCTCATCGAAATACACTGGTCGTCCGGAACGCTCCATATCTTTCAAGTCGAAATTACGTCTTTGAAACGCAAAAACCCTTGACGAGCTGTCCTTTAATTCTTAGCATCTTCACCGTACACAAATATCGCGAGCAGCTTTGGCAGCTTTATTCCCTCGATTGAACGCAAACAGAAAGAGGTATCGAAAATGCTCACTTTCGTCTACTTGCCATTCCATTTTGAAGGCTTGTAATCAAATAAAATAATTTATGTAACGTAAAAGCAAACACAAAATCTTGTAGAGCAGAAAATTTTCTTTCGAATTACGTATAACCTTTACCATTTCGTTTTACTTTTGGTGCTCATTTTTAAATTTGAACAAAAATGGACACAACTTATGTTAACACCCAATATTTCATAATGTAGCGCATTCATAGTTCATTTTGCTAAATTTGTATAATATGCGGAACATACAAGAAAATAAAAAAAAGAATATTATGACTTATTATCCTAATAACTATTCAACGTACAGAAATATTGATATATTTAGACTAACTAGACCTAACTTGCCCAGTGCTTTTCTTTTATTACACGGGCTGTCCTTTTTGAATAAGACCTCGGATCTTTTATATTTCAGAAAATATTATGTATTTTGAGATTTTAATGGGCGTTAGTTATATATTTATTTAACACTTTTTTTGCAAATACAAGGGGGGAATGGCAACGACTGCTGGAGGAGGCCGGGGCCCACAATGGGCTGTAGTGCCATTGATGATGATGATGATGATGATGATTGCAAATACAATCTGGCGGGCTTATTGCCTGGCGGCAATCTCTTCCAGCCAACGAGACAAAAGTTAATGAAGCAAGTTACGTGGTCGCATAAATCATTCAAATGACTATCCATCCCCACGAAATCCATAAACACATACGTGAGAATATGCCCACAAAGACGGACAATCACCCGAACATTATTTTTCATATAAAGTGAGATATCATCAATCAAAAGAAAAGTAAGGAATGGTGGAGAGGAAAGGAAAAGAAAAATCAGGAATGAATATGACATGAAAAGATAACGAACGTAGCAATCATATTGACATTTACATACAAAGTATAAGAAGAAAAATAAATATTAACTAAATACTCAACTCGAAACTATCAGGAAAATAATCAATACAACTTCAAAAGTTAAAGAGTTTTGAACACGAAGGTAACAAAAATCAAACAGATCTCAAATGTCAGACATCTCAAGACAGACAGACAGACATATGTACGTGTTCGGCATTCTGATCTCAAAAGTGAGAGTAACTCCGCTACAGGCAGAGATGCGAGTACATCTGGTCTGCTTGGTAATCACACTGCACGGCCCCGGAGATCTGATCTCGTAGCAAACAGCTTCCGGCGAGCTCTCTGACTGCGTGAGTCACACCGCCGTTATGTAAATGTGTGTTCCACGTATTATCATCCATGAGCCATCAACTCTACCTCTTCAGTGTCTTGTATCTTGAACCGCCAACACCGCAAACATTATACAGTAGAACCTTGATTATCCAGATTATATGAAATAAATTAATAAAACAGAAAAATGGTGGACATCCATATTTCTTTATACTATATAGTAGTTTCCCACACTTTGGAAATCTTTGCAATAGATTAAGAAGACGTAGACAAGCTGCAAGTACTGAAACTCCTTGCCACATGCAACAGGATATGCCTATCACAAATCTACTTACATAGTCATCTCCAGTGGTACTAACGTCAAGTAACCTGATCCTCCACTTAGTATCGTGTCTTCTACTATACTCGTCACGGGCTATGGGTATTCATAATTGTAACAACAATTTCTTTGTTGTTCGTCTTCCCTCGGTAAGTTTTCTGCGGTTTTCTTACCAAATATGTTTTTCTAAATATTGTATATGTCAATGCGGAGAAATTCCTTATCTAATGGTCGAAGCCACTACCTTTTTTTTTTTAACCTGGCTAGTTTATTGCCATGTGGCAATCTCTTCCAACCAACCAGAAATATGTTTTTATAGGCCCTAAGTGTTAACCAGACGGAATCCTATTTAAAAAAATCTGAATTCCAGCGGGGATCGAACCCGCAACCTCCGGATCGGCAGACAAGTGTCTTAACTTCCTATCCTTACAGTCAAATTGTTTTATCTTTTAATCTGTCAATAATAGTGGGTTCGAATCTCGAGTTAGTGCGCCCTTGAGGGGAGTCTGCTCCCTAAATGACGCTTCATTAATGTTTTTTTTTCATTATTGTTACCTATAGACTCAATAAGGATATTTAATTTGCCATCGGCAAAAGGCTGTTGTTTGCGACCCCTACCACTGTTAATGTTTCTGTCGATTCTCAGAAAATATAAATCGCCCTATTGTTATGTAAATCATGTAACCATGGGTCTTTCAAATTGAGCGGTTTTTTTTTATTCTATTTTTTTTAAATTCTTGAATAAAACACACAATTCGCTTTGATTTCAAAAAACTTTTTATTGTTCATTGAAGTATATGGATGGAGAAACATTACCAAATTGTGACTCCTTTAAGTATCTTGGGTCACTCATCCATAGCGATGGAGGATGTGCAGCAGATGTAACACATAGAATTAGTGTGGGATGGATGAAGTTTAGATCAATGACGGGAGTTCTATGTGATCCGAAAATGCCAGTAAAGTTAAAAGGAAAAGTATACCAAACGATTGTCAGATCCGCACTCCTCTATGGCTCCGAATGCGGGACGATGTATAACTCTTACTCTAGGCAACTAGAAACTGCTGAAATGTGCATGCTAAGATGGTCAGCTGGTGTGTTCCTAAGAAAAAATAAAAAACTCACGCATTCGTGGAAGCCTAGGTGTTACAGACATCAACAGTAAGATGGAGGAGAGGCGATTGAGATGGTATGGGCACGTTGGACGCTGAGCACTCGATCACATTGTGAACCAGGCAATCTCCATAGATCTTCCTCGAATAACAACCAGAGGAAGACCAAAAAATTCATGGGTGGTGCAAAAAGATAACCTGATGCAGAGGCACGGCCTGGGGGACGTAGTCCGGGACAGAAAAGCATACAACCTGAGGACGAGGAGAGCTGACCCCAACAGTCTTCGCACAGTGAGTTGGGATGGAGCCAGGGAGAAGAAGTTCATTGAAGTATAATGTATGGACGTTTAAACACAAAAAACAATATTCGCCAAATGTCCACCTCTTGCAGCTCCACAGATGTCCACTCTTTTGTTAAAATTTTCGATGACGCTTTGGCATAATTGCGGTTCTAACTCATCAATAACGCGAATAGTTCGTCCTTCAGCTCAGGAATTTATCGGGGGTCATTCTTATAGACCTGGCTTTTCACGTAACCCCAGAGAAAATAGTCCAACGATGTCAGATCACATGATCTTGGTGGCCAATTAACATCACTGTTTCCGGAGATTACAATACATACAATAATTCTCAATTTGAACGCGTTGTTGTATTGTATACGACTCCATTTTTATAAATGTCATACATTACACTTCTCAAATGTCACAAGACCCAGGCAAGTTTGCGACGCCATCTGTGTTTTATCCAAGAATAAAAAAAACGCTAAATTTGAAAGACCGTTTATATTCTGTGAGATAATATCGTCTCCATCTCTTTTATGTCATGTTTCTTGTACCGCCAACACCTTAGGTTCAGTGGCGCGCATCAGCTCTTGACGGCTCTTGCGTAGGCGTTATTTCTTAATCAGCTGCATCTTTATCGATAAATGAATAAAAAGTGATTTATAAACTAGCACTTTTGCAATATGTATGACTCAGTCAGTAATAAATTCAGATATGATAGGCAATAATTGGGACCCTGAAGACAACATTGAAGAGATCGAGGCATTTGGAAATGAAGACAAAAGAATGTTTGGAGAATCATGGGCGGATCAAGTTACCCATTGGAGGTAGAATTTGAAGGAAGTTCCTCAAAAAATGTGAGATTTATTTTTGGTCAGACCATCCTTGGCCTTCAACATCCTACTATTAAAAATACATCAAGAATAATTTATTTATTTATTTAATCTTCACTATATGAAAAAGTGGGGGCGTATTGCTGTGTTGTAATCTCTTTTAATCAACCAGACAAACGTGTAAATAAAGGTAATTATACTAGAGAAAATGTAGCATAGTCCCTGTGACAGTTCACAAATTTGCCCCAATACAACCTTGTAACGATGTTCAGTAATTTTTATTATTTTATCAATTTTAATATAAGTCTCGATTCTAATTAATAGCAAGTTATTTAGGTAAATGCATTGCATAAAACTAACAATAATGACAAATTAATACATCTCGTTACAAATTAGCAAAAATATGTCAGTTTGTTAAAATCAAATAATATTTGGTGACGTTCGTCAAAAGTCACTACATTAGTCTGTATTGGCTAGGGATGGGGTATGCGATATTTGGATTTTCGTTTTTTTTTATACATAAAATTAAATGTTCGTAATTATTGTAGTATAAATTCAATGTGGATCTTGGCCTATTTAAAGATATATACAAATCACATAATACCTTCATGAATAATATGGTTTAAGTGGTCCTCATCGAAGTCCACTGGTCGCTCGGAACGCTCCATGTCTTTCAAGTCGAAATTACCGTCTTTGAAACGCAAAAACCATCGACGAGCTGTCCTTTCATTCATAGCATCTTCACCGTACACTTCGCAAATATTGAGAGCAGCTTTATTCTCTCGATTGAACGCGAACAGAAGGAGGTGTCGAAAATGCTTTCTTTCGTCTACTTGACATTCCATTTTGAAGGCTTGTAATCAAATAAAATAATATATGTAACGTAAAAGCAAACACAATATCTTGTAGAGCAGAAAATTTTCTTTCGAATGTAAACCATTTTGTTTTACTTTAGGTGCTCATTTTTAAATTTGAAAAAAAACCGGACACAACTTATGTTAACACCTAATACTTGTATAACTTGTCATATGTGCATTTGTATGTATAAGACACTGTTGTGTCGTAAATTAAATAAAGAAATAAATGATCGCAAAAATCATTTAAAAAATAGGACAGGATGCTACGAGTATAGAAGCAAGGAAAGCATACCTGACTTGAAAATTAAAGGTTTTTCAATAACTTTTTTAAAACACGCCAACATACAATGTGTACGATGTGGTGCATAGTCTAGATCTCCCTGCACTCACAGAAATGTGACTTTGTCAAACCCTACGTGTGCATATCATATGCAGTGAAACCCATTCCACATCTGATCCTCTGCAGAGGTCACCACTCATTCCGAGGCAAGGAAAATAGATTGGCCGACGGGAGGTGAGTCGTTAAGGCGATGGTTTACTTATTTCTGTAAATATAAGGTATTGTTCTATGACTATACTATATTGTATCTATTTTGTACACATACCGTAGACCAGGGGTGCCAACCATGCGCCAATTTTTTCACAGATGAATTCAGATGCGCTATACAACTCAAACACTTTTTTTACCTTCTTAACATACGTTCACATTTGGGGCTGTAAAATAGGGATAGAGGTAGGATCTGCTTCACTTAGGGGAATAAAAGGAATAACTCAATCAGGCAATTCAATTATTTAATTTACGACATTTCAAAAGACACGCGTTTATTGGAGCACCAATCTACAACAGTCAGAAATGATCTCTTGGACGAGAGGGTGATCGCTGTCGTGGACCCCACTGATGGTGCTACAGCTGCCGGAGAGTCTCGCTTGGTGAAGATAACTCTTGACCACAGTTGTTGGATGTGGTGAGAGAGAGAGAGAAAGCTCTGAGGGAGATGAAGCACTGAGAGTGAGATCAGCTTGGAACTTGGAGTTGTCTGTTCTCTCTACTCACTATATTTCGGAAATTCTAGGATGAGTCCTGTGACAGCTCACAAATTTGCCCCAATACAACCTTATGTAATGTATTTACCTAAAAAACTTGCTATTTATTAGAATTGAGGCTTATATTAAAGTTGATAAAATAATTAAAATTACTGAACATCGTTACAAGGTTGTATTGGGGCAAATTTGTGAGCTGTCACAGGACTCATCCGAATTTCCGAACTATAGAAAGAGTCCTGGCATATGCTTAATAATCTTTTAAATAAAAGTATGCTTATAGACATAATAAACATTTTTAAATGAAAAGAATAAGTAGGCGCAAGGATGCAATGCGCCACGTTTGGCGTATGCGCCACGGTTTAACCCCCCCTGCCGTAGACTATCGTCTCTCTTTGTGACTATTTCTGTGACCATAAGTCTTGGAGTAGGCGTCACTTATTAACCAATATCATATGTTATACATAATACAATATATGGTAGACAAAGAAAACGATTGTTCATTGTGGTCGCCCTACACAAAAATGCGATGATGCTTTTAATGATTTCCTCGATGAACGATTTCAAATACTTTTGATATTTTTGGTAGGTAGTAAAATGAAAAGGTAGGCGTCTAAGAATTAGTTGTATTTTTTAAATATTTTTTCGACTTTAATTTGATCGAACTCCAAATTAGAATATATAATAATAAATTTCGTTGTTTTTTCACTGTACTTATGACAAAATACGGAATGCTATGAAAGTGATGTTTTCTTAGATAATGGAAGAACTACAAGATATATCAAATGGCGTGTAGCAATAGGAAACAAAGTTATAGAGGCACTAAAATATATGTTCTCGAACGGGACAATGTCAAAATCTGCTAAGATGATAGTCGACAACAGTATTTAAATACCATCACCTGTTCTCAGTAAGATACAGGCAAAAGCCTGGTTGATTAGGGACATGACAAATGATAGTCGACAACAGTATTTAAATACCATCACCTGTTCTCTGTCAGATACAAGCAAAAGCCTGGTTTATTAGGGACACGACAAATGATAGTCGACAACAGTATTTAAATACCATCACCTGTTCTCAGTAAGATACAAGTAAAAGCCTGGTTGATTAGGGACACGACAAATGATAGTCGACAACAGTATTTAAATACCATCACCTGTTCTCAGTAAGATACAAGCAAAAGCCTGGTTGATTAGGGACATGACAAATGATAGTCGACAACAGTATTTAAATACCATCACCTGTTCTCAGTAAGATACAAGTAAAAGCCTGGTTGATTAGGGACACGACAAATGATAGTCGACAACAGTATTTAAATACCATCACCTGTTCTCAGTAAGATACAAGCAAAAGCCTGGTTGATTAGGGACATGACAAATGATAGTCGACAACAGTATTTAAATACCATCACCTGTTCTCAGTAAGATACAAGCAAAAGCCTGGTTGATTAGGGACACGACAAATGAAAGGCAGCAAACCCAGATCCGTAAAAATTGTGTGTCCATATCAAATTAACTGTTGTTTTTTTTCATAATTTTATTTATTTATTTAACACTTTTATAGCAAATACAATCTGGCGGGCTTATTGCCAGGCGGCAATCTCTTCCAACCAACCAGACAAAATTAAATGAAGCAAGTTACATAGTCGCATAAATCATTTAAATGACTATTCATCCCCACGGAATCCATAAACACATACGTGAGCATATGCCCACGAACCCCATAAAGACGGACAATCACCCGAACATTATTTTTTCACATGAAGTGAGATATCATCAATCAAAAGAAAAGGAAGGGATGGTGGAGAGGAAAGGAAAAGAAAAATCAGGAATGAAACACGTTATTTTACTGACTAGAAATTAAGAGTTTTTTCAGTCGCTTCTTAAAGCATGCCAAGAACGGAGCGAGTCTTATATTGGTTTGTAACTGATTCCAGAGTCTCACTACATGGATAATAAAGGACGACGTAAAAAAAGAGGAGCGGTGAACTGGAAAGGCCAAAAGACAATCTCTGTTTGAGCGTAGCGCTAATCCATGATTGGAAAGACGCTGAAAATTTTCGGCGAGATAAGAGGGGGCGGCGGGACAGTTAAGGATATTATACAATAGAGACAGTATGTTAATTTGGCGTCTATTTCTAACATTCAACCAGTTCAATGCCTTCTAGTATGAAGTTATATGATCGTACTTTCGTAGGTTAAAAATAAATCTTAGACACATTAAATTATGCATTTATAAAAATTCTTGTCATAAATAAATCTTTGATGTACTCGTATGGGAGTGAGACGTGAAGATAGGAAAATATTGAAAGAAGCCGAGTAAATGCTATAAAAATGTGTGAACTGAGAAGAATACATAGCGTGACAATGTATAACAGAATACGGAATAAAGTAATTAGCGATGAATGTGAACTTAAGGCTGATGTGTTGAGTAAAAGCACAACGCAAATTGGAAGGCGTGGTAGAGGAAGACCAAGTAAAGTATGGTTGGACCAAGTTAATGATATATTGAAAGAAGGAAAAATAAAAGTCAGAAATTAAAAAAAAATTGTATGAGAAAGTGTATGAATTTTGAATAGACGTAGGACGTATGTCGAAATTGAAAAGTCTGGGGCTCTTTTCTCTCTGCTTAACCTTTCCCTTACTGTACTAAAAAAATCCGCCCGTTACGGTGATGTGTATTCAATACACATCAATACATATGTAAAAATGAGCGATTTAAAATCGAAAAAATAAAAATATTCATAGCCAATCGCTTAAATTAATTAAATTTGAAGTCAAAAGTGATAATAATTTAAATTTAATTTATGAAAATATGAAAACAACATCGGCCTACGTTCACCAAACGGATGGAGCGACTTCCTCGAACGAAAGCCGGCTGGCTACTAAAAAGAGAGAAGCGAGCGAACTGATATTATATTTCTTGCGTTCCCATATACCGAAGTAGAGTGAGAGTGAAACGTGAATAGCGTCGCTTCCTCACCCATAGCGGTTTTTAGAATTAATACACCTACGTCACATTCTGGCACACGTTTGATTGTATTGGTGAATTTATTCCCGATTTTCACAAAATATATCTGATGTGGCCGATAAGTGCTAATTATTATCAATATTATTTTTTCATTCAATGCGTAAATGTATTACGGAGGAATACCTAAAATCTGAACCCAGTATTTATTATAATATATTTATAGAGATATTAAAGTTTTTAGAAACAATGTGTACTAGTATGATATCACAGGACAGGAAGGGTTAAACCGACAAAGAAATAGCATAATGCTATGTTATTTTACTAATTTTATTAACTGTGACACGTGTTTCTATCTTTCTTGTCATGCCACGTTTTTTAAAGTATTCCTAAATCTTGTATCGTCGAGACTACTATACGTACTGCTTGTATAGATTTGGTCACAAATCATCATTCATTCTTTTAATGGTGCCTCATCATTCATTCTTTTAATGGTAACCATCGTAATTATCCTTTCGCCATCTTAAGCGCTGCATCTTCTTTAAATTCACTTTCTTTTTATGGGTGTCTTCATTCCACGTCCACACATTCTACGCAATGCTTTCATTTCTACAGCATTTATATTCTATCCCTTTTTCATTATTTATTTATTTATTTATTTATTTAATTAACGACACAACAGTGTCTTTATATACAAATGAACATGTGACTTAAAATTATTGACAAATAATACAACTTTATCTTAAACTAACATGAAAATACAAAAAGCAGTAGAATAAATTACAGTCATCGTTTTAAAATTATTTAATAATCTTTGAGAATTTTGTGGGAATTTTATGGATATATATTGAGATATAGAAAACACATGGCCTTATTAGTGGGACGAGATGCAAGTTGCTTTGCAGAATTAAAAGCTTCACACGTGCTGATGCAGGGTTACTCAACTCCAGAGGCAAAATATTGTCCTTAATATTTGGTTTGTATTACGTTATTTATATTAATAAAGGAGAGCACAAAGTTAGTAGCTATTTCTAAATATTGTTGTAATATTCTGGCGAATACTATATATACTTATATTAAAAATATCTAAATTGTTGCAAAACTCGTTTCCAAGTCTTTGCATACGAATTATAGAGGAGTTGATTTTATAATTAGTATAACAATTTTCGGTATAAAAGGGATTGAGCTGTCTTGTGGATCTAGTGGGGATACGAAATGAAATACTTGCGAGTAAGTGAGGTGCATCAATCACTGAGTGAATGATTTTGTATAGCAATTACGTCCTAATTGCGCATTGATAACATGAATGGTTGAATTAAAATAGGCACTAAGTACCAAAAAAAAAAAACCAACAAAAACTAAGTATGCAGTTTCGTTCTATATGTCATATATAATGAAACTGCATACTTGGTTTTTTTTTTGTTTTTTTTTTTGGTACTTAGTGCCTATTTTAATTCAACCATTCACATAATATGTGAATGGTTGAATTAAAATAAGAAGGGATTCTTGGTGCCGAAAATATTATTTTCGAGCCGCCAGCTTTCCTTTTGTTGTAATGTTTCAGTGACTAAACCCATCATTCACTGTATTCCCTGTTGCTTCTCGTCTTTCAATATCACACTTATCACAATGATCCTGTCTTTATCTTAGGAATGCCATCTTCTTCAATCCGCATTCTTTGCTAATCTTCCCATTCCTTATTCTGTCAAAATTGACTACCTCCGTGGTCTACTTGATAAAACACCTGTCTTCAAATCGGGGTTGCGAATTCCCGATGATATTAAGATTTTTTTAAACATTTCAAACTGGTTTTCACTTAATGCCGCTTTAACACCTTCCTGGTTGATTGGAAAAGATTTTTAAATGGCAAAAGAATCACCAGATTATATCATACCCAACAAAAGTGTGTCATTTGCGACTATGAAAAACACATCACGCTGTCTCATTATCGGGGTAGGCAGAAAGGAGAAAGCGCCAGATTTTCCTATCGCGACACACATGTCTCTTCTACATCCATACACTACTCACACTGCTCCATCCATACACTACTCACATTATATACTTGATCTAACCACACTTTCCTTGGTCTTCCTCTACCACGCCTTCCACTTACATTTGTTTTGCATATTTGTTTTGTTAGTCTTTCTTCATTCATTTATTCCACATGCCCAAACCATCTCAGTGTGTTCTTCTTCATCTTACTCAACACATCAGCATTAAGTTCACATTCATCCGTAATAATTTCATTCCGTATTCTATCATACATTGTCATCCCATGTATTATTATCTGTGCACATATTTCTTTAAAAGAAACCACAAGAAAAACAATACTTCAAGAAATATCATACCATTTTTATTAATTTATACATGACAAGAAGTTTTATAAAGAAATAATTTATAAAAAAAAAACAACAGGTAATTTTAAGTTGTCACTCAATTTATATGGATCTGGGTTTGTTGCCTTTCATTTGTCGTGTCCCCAGTAATCTAGGTGTTGCCCTGTATTTTACCCTGGACATATACAGGTGGCCCTCGACTTTCGCACGTTGTAATTTCGCACAATTCGCTATTTCGCACATTTTTTTAAATTCAATTTTTTGAACATTTTCGCCGATAATGCAAAAATTGTTCGCTTCTATGCAATCGCTCCCACTTTTTTGGAAGAACTATAATATATGGAACGCAATAAACAATATTGAAGACTCGTGAGCTGAAATAAAAGAGACAACAATGAAAGGTTCCTGGAAATAATTATACCCGCAAATGACGAGTGATTTCATAAATTCTGAAGAAACTCCTGAAACTATCACAGATGAAATAGTTAGCCTAATGAATGAACTAAACTTGGACGTCAACACCGAAGATGTTAATGAGTTGATTGAATCTCACTCAGTACCCCTGTCAAATGGATACTTAATTCAGCAACAAGAGTTAAATGAAAGTGAGGAAGAAGATGCTGATAAAATCGTTAAGACTTTGACAATAAAAAATATGAATAAATCCTTCATGCATCTTGACAAATTTTTGACTATCATGGAAGAATGTGATCCCAATGGAAAATGTATATCTCGAGTACGTAGGGCGATTGAGAAAGACACAGCATGTTATAGAACTCTTTATCAAGAAAAGAAAAAAGGTGGTATTCAACTAACTCTTGACAAATTTATAAAGAAAACACCTGAAAGCACTTAAACACGCCTCATTAACTTAATTACGTATATTGATAAAGAAATATTTTTAATATATTATTGATAAATAAATATTTTATAATACAATTTTTGATGTTTTTTTACATCCCTCTATTTTCGAACATTCAACATTCGCACACATTTTCAGGAACCAATTATGTGCGGCAGTCGAGGTCCACCTGAACAAATGGAAAAAAAATCCGATTGTTGCTTGATTATACCCCGTTGCAAACTCTTATCAACTTGGTGAACAGTGAGACTCGATTATGTTACATGTTCGTGGATGTATCACGCGAGTCAAACCTCGCATAGTTGATCATTCCAGACAGACCAAAAAGTCTATCCCACAATACAATACAAAGTGTAAAAACCCACTCACCAGCACATATACTGCGACAACTCCTGAAGCCACAAAGACACTGCAGCACAGGAATCTACGGACAGCTGGTTTCATCTTGATAACTAGCTTTACCCTCTTCATCCGATCATAAGCTACATTCTTTAAAACTGAAACCACCAACGTCTTCCGAGGAATCACCACTTCTTCTTGGTTTAACAAAATCACTCCACGAATCAACAGAACAGCACAATAATTATTAGAATTTAAAGAAATGATCAAATTTTGAAAAGGGTTAAAATTAGCAAAGAAGCTAATATGGAATATTAAAATAATATCAAAATAATTTGAGTATAAATCACTTTAATTAAGGATGTAGTCAATTTGAAAGGGGTGGTTTCGAAAAATGCTAAATTACTTGTAGAAATAAATGCTAAATTACTTGTAGAAATAAATGCTATATTATTTGAAGTTATTAATAATCAATTAAAAAACAATTACATCACCAACGAAAACACTTTAGCAATTAGCTGTAACAAATCACTTATTTTTTCAATTACTTATTATGGCATCACCTTGTTAACACTTAAATCACCTTATTAAATAATATTTATTCAATATTATATATTAAAATTTGTCTGTCAAAACCACTTACGTCACTTCTTTAATAAAAAAAACTCGAGATAAAATCTACAGCAACATTTAAGAATATATAAAATAGCAAAGCCGCAATTATTTTAACTGTCGAATCACGTCAGATAAGTTAAAATAAAAAAAACAACAACAAAAAATCCGACATTCTTTGGTATTACGGCGAAAAACGGTATGCGGAATGAAACACGTTCAAAAAGTATGCAAAACTTTTCTACGCGATACGTCAAAAAGTATATATCCAACCATGTTTCTTCCAAAACATGTACGCAATCGATTCACGAGGCCCTGGTTAATTCGATTCACAACACAATTTGAAATATTCATTCGATTATTTTTATATATGACACTTGGTTTTTTGATTATTCGATCGATTTTTTTTCCTATCGTTGAGTTTTTTTAGATAACAGCTGGGCACTGTCTTCGTTTCTTTTGTCGTAGTTGATGATAATTGTTGGTATAGCGGAAGACTAGCGACGTTGGCTGGCGCGAGTTTACGCCTGAAGGCGGTTCTTGCGACTGTCGGAGTGGAGTGTTGAGGCAAGTTAGCGGCGGTGATATCATTGAGGAGGTGGCAGTGGTAGATACCTCTGTAATAGAGAGGTGGTCGACTGGGACAGCTCAAGTAACAAATAGTAAAAGTGTATTCTTCAAACTTGTTACCGCTGACATTTGAATCAGAGTATTCTAAGATTCCTGTTAATAATTATGCTTGACTATTTTTCAATATTGCCGAGCAAAGTCTCCACAAGGGCGCTCTTGTTCACGACTCGAGTCCACTATTTTTAAACAAATAATCTCTGTTAGCTATAGCAGCGCCCGAGCGAATCATTTACATTTTCTTTATATAATATACAGTGCACGTAGAAAGATGTTTATGAAAACCAGACATAAAACTTTCATTTTAAAACTGGGATCTAGCGGGAATCGAACCCGCTACCTCCGGGCTGGATGACAGGCATATTACCAACTAGGCCACAGATTTCTAAGGGTTTAATAAGTCAAGATTTCTAAGGGTTTAATACATTTAATAATAATAATAATAAAATTACATTTATATAGCGCCGTTTAGAGAGCAAACTCTTCTCTAAGATGTTTCAACTCGGGATTGGAAGTATATATTACACATTGACAGAATAAAAATATTACAAAATAAATATAGATAGGAAGATATTGACTGCGGTCATTAAATTAGTTACTTCCCCGCATCTAGGTATGTTCAGATAAATAAATTTGTTAAAAAAATTACCAAGGCTACAAATTACTACAAAGAAACCTTTGTAGATCTTTCGATATGTAATATTAACACATTCGGCTTTAGGTGTAGTGTATGTATGTAGTGTTCAAATATGATCATACGTTTTGATGAGACCTCCCCAAAAGTTTGTCTTCAAGTGCTTCCTACAGCTGCACACACCATCCATTGCTCTTATAACACTTAGAGGCAGATCATTGCATGCCACAAGACTAGCAACGGCAAAAGTTTTATCACAATACCCTGCCCTATTGGATCGATTCGGAACAATTTATTTACATTTCTTTTCAATAGTCATGACGTAATTTTGAAGTGAAACTTCTATAGGCGCGAAAGGGTAAATTGGCCTGAACGTCACGAAAAGTGAAACGGTGTGTTATATTATTATTTAATTTTTATTAAATATTTTATTTATTAATAAATTATTATTATTTATTTTAATATTATTAATAATAATTCATATTATTAAAATTATTATTTATTATTAAAATTATTTATTATTAAAAATAAAAAAAGTTTTTTTTTATGTACTTAAGAGAGATTTTCTAGAATTAAATTCTATATAACCATTTATTTCCTATTCCTACAAAAAATTGTTAACAAATGGAAAAAATAGCAATGCATAAAATCAACTTTTCCTAGGAGCTAAGAAGTTTCACTTCTACCGCGCGAGAGTCTCACGAGTCTGTTTTTTTCTGCATTATTCTTGGGATGTGGACTGCCAGCTACACCTCCATCTCTTTGGGGGACTGCCTAGATCTGTTTCCTAACGGGTAACCATAATAAACTAGATGAGGAATTCGCATGTCATCCATTTTTTAAACGTAATTCCACCAATAACACATTCTCTATCTTTCCCATCTTAAGAAGTCTTCAGTTTTACTTCATCATCCTGTCGAGTAGCTTATGACTGAGCATAGTGACTCCCATGATAGCCTCTGAAGACTCCTCACCATCCATCACTGCACTCTTCGGATCGGGCAGATGTTAAAGGTAGTCTTTCTTCTTCTTCATCTTATTTTAGGCCTGTTGGCCTGTTATGGTCCTGCATCATTGTTTGCCTCTTGTAACGTCGACTGCCAGCTGTCTTTCCATATTTTGGGAGGTCGTCCTGGAGGTCTGCTTGTTTGGGGGATACTGTCCCTGGCCATTCTTACGGCTCTTGGTTCCGCCATTCTGGATACGTATTCATTCCAGAACCTTCTTCTCTGTCGTCCCCATCTGACAATATCTTAAACTTCGCACGTCCTTCGGATTTCTGTGTTTCGTACTCTATCACGAAGGGTTTTGCCAGCGATACTCCTGAGTACTTTCATTTCGCTGGTTCGAAGGAGATTTTTGGTTCTGACAGTGTCGGCTCTGGACTCTATGCTGTATGTCATTATGGGGCGGACACAGGTCTTGTATATCCTCACCTTGCTTTAGATGTTCATATGCTTGTTTTTTCAGATAGTGTAGGTAGTCCAATTGCGGTAGTCCAATTGCGTATTTTACTTGATCAGTCCAACGCATTGGGATTCTTCCTATTGTACGTCGTCCTTCCATGCCTCCATTAATCACAAACCTCTCCAAACTGTATTTGCGGCCACGAGGAGTGCGAGTGATTCGTATATTTGATTGTAAAAATTAAAGAATATAATTATATTATTCATAGTTATGGCATTAACACTTGCTATCCTGTGATGGATAGCGAGTGACCAGGACTTATATTTCATTTGATTATTTGACGTTTTAATGCATAATAAAATGATTTTTATAGCTAATTACAAAAAATAAAATATACATTTTTCACTGGACGCTTAGCGTCGAGCACCGTGGCTGGCGGATTTTTTTAGCACAGTAAGGTAAGTGTTAACAATGTGGAGGTTTAAAGACATTCTACTCGTAATTTGTTTAGTCAACCACTGTTTAATCCACTTTATATAACAGTATAACCCCATTGGTTTCAAGGTTTTCACCTGTGTGCTAAATTCGACGAGGTGAGAAAACCACTTGTCTGGGACTAAATTCGACGACGTATCTGGGATAGAGGGCACACCCATAAATAACATTAAGTGAAGACAATTACTCAAATAATTCCTCAAATTATATAATACAAATATAAACACCTCACACTACAGACAGATGACACAACAGTGGAAAAGTTAATCACTGACATACTTGTAAAAGACAAAACACGTGGATCACACATCATTATTTTAAAAATTAAATTTTCAGTACCCGGCGGTAAGTAATACATATTGGGCTCAAGAAAGAGACTGTCGGCCATAATCGGCTAACTTCGGCTTTGTAGAGCGTTGTCTCTGTAGAACGCTTGACAAAGACTGAAAAATCATGACGGAACACGTTTATGAATGACAGAGACGACGATCTACAAAGCCGAAGTTAGCCGACTATGGCCGACAGTCTCTTTCTTAAGCTCGGTGTGTATTACTTACCGCTGGGTACTGTACTCTGTTGTACCTTGTACTTATTTAAATCGCCAGTCCACCGCTGCCTACTAGTCAACTTTGTTGAGCCGGATCTGTTTAGGGAAGAGTTACTCAACGTCCCCACGATGTGACACCTTGCGACGTGGAGTAACAGCGCCGAACACCGAGCATTAAGCACCCTGCCCTCTCCTCTCGGATCCCCTCTGGAGGCTGTGGTTTCGCAACAGCCGCGGTGTAATCGCACAGAGCAGTAACGCGTGGCCTAGCTGCAGGCTGTATTTTGCAACTGCACGAGGGGCCTGTGACTCAAGTATGTTAACAAAGTACTTGATTCATCACAACCTACGGCCGTATTCCACAACAAATCGTAAACTTGATACTTAACATATACTCGTATTACAGTTTTGTTATAAACAGTATAACTTGGCGGGCTCATTGATCTAAGGCAATTGCTTCTAACCAACTAGAGCATGGGTGGCCAACCTTTTCAGCAGCCGGGCCAGATTATAGAAATGAGATTTCCTACCGGGCCATACAACAAAATTTATTTTATTATTCAAAGCAAACAAGAAATATATTGTTTTTTTTTTAAGAAGATATAACAAAAATGAGAATCAAACATATTTATTAGAAAAGAGTTAGGCAATACAAAAAATAATAATAAAAAATAAACAAAATATAATAAATTTTAGTGAGACGTCTGATTTTGTTGAAATCAGCTTAACGTTGTGATTGTTTGTTAACACGAATATACCATAGAAGAAATTGTCACGATAGTTGAATCAATGTACTGAGATACTTCCATATATGGGATATGATACGAACTACGCACGATAGAATGTTCTTTTGGTGGTTTTATGTACACTAAAAGAAAAAAATGTGTGTATATGCTTCGCGGGCCACAAGTAGACACCCAGCGGGCCGCACGCGGCCCGCGGGCCGCGGGTTGGCCACCCTTGAACTAGAGGGATGTTTAAACATTTATTGTTGGCCACCCGATATAGCGTAGAAAGCTGTAGTTACTTATATGAGTCAGTATAACCCCGTCATGACCCTAGTCCCATCGGGAAACGTTCTTAAAGCCTGTCTAGAGGTCCAGTAGCCAACTTGGCAACATCAATGGTCTTCATCTCCCGTGGGAGACATTTAATTTTTCCCCTTGCATCAGTGTGAACCTTAGCTTCACATGGGTGATCTATTGGACTACCCAATTAAGAAGACGCTGTAATTTGTCCAGCTGTTCCTCTGTAACATCCAAGTAATAGACGTCTGCATAGTCCAGAATTTGAAAGAGCAGATATTGCAGGAGTAAAATTTTAGTTTTAGTAGGCAGGAATCTTCGCAACACTTTAAGACAGTGGTCGGCAACCTGCGGCCCGCAAGATTCTCGCCGCAACGCACGTGACGGACGATATCATACACACTTAACATGGCTTTTAAGGAAAAAACTAACTTGGTGGATGCCTATGGAAGTTTGCCTTCTGAAAACTACAAGGAGTTAAAAAGATTTGCTCAGCAAACAATTACTATGTTTGGTAGTACATATATTTGTGAGCAAACTTTTTCAATTCTGAATTACCGAAAAAACAAGCACTGTTCTTGGTTATCGGATTCACATTTAGACGCAACGCGTTACTACGCACCTCTACTTCAAAAATGCAAGCTAATATAAAAAAAAATGCAAGTCAAATGCAGCCACAAAAATCTCATGGGTTGTATTCTTCTACCTATTAGTTTAGGTCGTATGACCTGTTTGTGACGGTGGGCTGTTCTAGGATGAGGACGTCCAGCTGTCCTTTCACCTTTTTGGTGGCCTTCCTGGTAATCTCCTGCTGTTAGGGTTTTCAGTCTTAGCGATTCTTGACAGTCTTATATCCTCCATGTGGTCCAAATGATCCCTCCAGAAGCGCCTTATGCTTCTTCACTAAGTTATAGGGAAAAAATCATGAAGAAACCAAAACACATAAAGAAACCTCCAAAACTGATAGAAAAGTTTAATATTGATCTCCAACGAAATGATAAAATATGCAGGTGAGGAGTTTATTATGGAAATTAGGAAAGTATTCAATAAAATATTGGCACATGGTGAGACTCCAGTAGAATGGTGCACTAGCATCACAGTACCGATATTTAAGAAAGGAAAAAAAAATAACCCAGAAAATTACCGTGGTTTTACTAACTACAATAAATGTCGTAAAAATATATCATTAGCGTTTTATTTTTAAAATTAAAATTTTTTACACAAATATTGAAGGTGTATATATTCTGTAATGACATATGGCCCAAGTGCGGCCTGCACTAATCCCCACGTAAAATACTTGGCCCTCTTACAACAAAAGGTTGCCGACCCATGCTTTAAGGAAATGAAGGCTGAAAAAGATCCTTCGGCTTACCTCATTTATTTAATCGCACCATGAGATAGTGTTATCCATTACCACTCCCATAAATAACATACATCTTCATTTAATTGTTTCCCTTGCATCAAGGTAAACAATCCTCACATGTGGCATCGAAGCGAGGGCGGACACTGCCAGGACAAAAAGTATGCTAAGGACAACGGAAATGAGAACTCTGCGCGCTATTGCTGGGAAGACTTTGCGTGATCGTGTAAGGAACACCACAATCCGAGAGGTCTGTGAGGTCCAAGATGTGGTCAGATGGGGACGACAGCGTCGACGATACTGGTACCAACATGTACAGAGAATGAATTCCACAAGAATTCCATACATAGCTCTGCATGGGGTGCGAGATGGACGGCGTCCGCCAGGGAGATCCCCGAAACGATGGAGAGATAGCTGGAGCTCAGCATCACAGGACAATTCTGCAGTAACAGACTCTTGAGAGTCTACAGAAAGTTTCAGAAGAAGAAGAAGCATCAATGTATACCTCTGCTCCCCGTGGGTGTATCTGTTTGACTACCCAATTTCCCTCTTTAATGTCAAACTTGTTGGCTTCAATGTTGTCCCTTTACCCTGTTGTAATTCTTACGCTAATTATGATCAATCCGTATATCACATTTTGTGGTACTGCGGCGATAGTCGAGTCAAGAATTTCTGATATACAGAAATGTAATCATTGAAATCATCAACTAAAAAAAAATTGTTGAAGAAAATGCGTTTTTTCCACCATCACCTTCGACTCTCGACTTCCGACATAACACACGTATAGGAAGGCGAGGTGCACCCTGATGAGAATAAAAAAAATTATTTTACTCACGAGGGATGAAGACCGTCGTAGATTCCAAATTAACATCCGGTGAACAGCATCGGTTTTAATTTGTTATTATACTTCAGAAATTCTAGGATGGGTCCTATGACAGTTGATAAATTTGCCCCAATACAACCTTTTAACGACGTTCAGTAATTTTAATTATTTTATCAACTTTAATATAAGCCTCGATTCTAATAAATAGCAAGTTATTTAGGTAAATACATTACATTAAACTAACAATAATGACAAATTAATACATCTTGTTACAAATTAGCAAAAATGTGGCAGTTTGTTAAAATTAAATAAAATTTGGTGATGTTTGTCAAAAGTCACTACGTTAGGCTGCATTGGCTAGGGATGGGGTATACGATAGTTGGATTTTCGAATTTTTTATACCTAAAATGAAATATTCGTCATAAGTATTAATTCACAGTGGATCTTGGCCTATTGAAAGATAGATACAAATCATGCAATACGTTAGAAAGTCAGTATAATGAAAATTAGGAATTAAAACGTCAGTTTAGAGAAAAACAATTTTTCAATTTATAAAAAAGCCATACGATTTGTAAAAAAAAACGATTTTACCCCATCCCTTTGAGACACGACGTTTAAAACGCCGCAGGACCCATCCTAGAATTTCTGAAGTATAGTGGAATAACAAAATAAAAATTTTACTATACAAATGCGTCTCCATTTTATTTTATTTCTACATCTCGTCTAAAATAAATTCAAAATA
This sequence comes from Odontocerum albicorne, assembly GCA_949825065.1. Classification (NCBI taxonomy): domain Eukaryota; kingdom Metazoa; phylum Arthropoda; class Insecta; order Trichoptera; family Odontoceridae; genus Odontocerum; species Odontocerum albicorne. The sequence continues at coordinate 32,719,449 of OX463856.1, forward strand.
ACATCTTCACAGTTTTCTATCCTTAGTCACATTGCGAGGCAAAAATAATTCGTGTTATGGTTGCCAAATGTGATATTCTAAGTTTGGTATACAATACTACATTTTAATGAGGAATATTTAGACACCTGTGCCGACGAGGACGACCTGTGTCCCATTCAGTGCCAACTGTGGACATAAAAACGTAATACGTAATATGCCACATCTGACAAAAATATTTACATTCCGAAAGATGACTCACGAGAAGAGGTACGAATAATGTTGTATACTTCACTTCAATGACACACTGGTCGATGTGGAAAATTTGATATTTTAATTTGAATAGCATTATAATTTAATTAATTAAAAAAATGTTGACGATATTTATTAGGCATGTTTGAAAATAAAAAAATTATAAAATTTTAATGAACATTTTAGTGAACTTTTTTATGTAATAAATATGTCACATTTATGGAACATCCTTAATAGAACCATCGCTCTTCAATACTTTGCGAAAAATGTTGACTATCTATTCCAGGGTATCTCCAAACTTTTTAGCCTAAGGGCCACACTGTCTCCTCCGCTAAGTCCCAAGGGCCAAGACCTAGCTAGCTCATCATACCAACATACTGTAGTTTTGAATGCACAAATTTTCGTATTGGGACTAGCCGACGAGTGAGATATCTATGGCGCAGGGTGCAAATGTTTGATGGGGATCTTCATGAATAATATGGTTTAAGCGGTCCTTATTGAAGTCCACTGGTCGTCCGGAACGCTCCATGTCTTTCCGGTCGAAATTATTCCGGTCGAGCATTTTCAATTGCAATAGGCAATTGTCGAACGTTGATTTTTTGTTGTTTTCAGTCAAAACATGTGGAACTCAAACGCCGAACTTCTGGACTTTTCCCATTGATTTAAGATGGTGGCGTACAGTCATGTGACTGCAATTCATCTGCTCAGCCAATTCTACGGTGGTTTGAAGGGGATCTTCATGAATATTATGGTTTAAGCGGTCCTCATCGAAGTCCACTGGTCGTCCGGAACGCTCCATGTCTTTCCGGTCGAAATTACCGTCTTTGAAACGCAAAAACCATCGACGAGCTGTTTTTATATTCATAGCATCTTCACCGTACACTTTGCAAATATCGCGAGCAGCTTAGGCAGCTTCATTTCCTCGATTGAACGCGAACAGAAGGAGGTGTCGAAAATGCTCACTTTCGTCTACTTGATATTCCATTTTGAAGGCTTGTAATCAAATAAAATAATATATGTAACGTAAAAGCAAACACAATATCTTGTAGATCTAAACATTTTATTTCGAATGACGTATAACCTTTACCGTTTTGTTTTACTTTTGATGCTCATTTTTAAATTGAAAAAAAAATGGACACATCTTATGTTAACACCCAATACATAACATATTTAAATATGATACGTTCCAAAATGAAAAATATATCTCAAGATAAATAGCAGAAAATACGTTTAAAAAAAGAAGCTATCAAAGGGTCTGGGCTCATCTCATAACATACCCCGGTTGAGATACACTCCACCAATATAAGACGAGCCCGGCCGCGAGGACACCAGATGATTTTCAGCCCACATAGTAGTATATTCCACCTTAAAAAGTTCGAGTAACGTTGTTTCCCTCTTCGGGCAGGCAGAGAGGCCAAAGTCCAAGAATTTCCTATCTAGACACACATCTATAATAATAATAAAAAAGACAATTTGTATAGAACTGTTTGTATGTAACTTTTTAATAATAGATATGATCGAAGTCATAAGTATCCTTATACCCCTGTGGAAAAAATGCCTGTGTCATTCGAGGGGAGAGGAAATGGAAAATGGAAAAGATGGAAAAAATGCCTGTTATTCGAGGGGAGAGCACAGCGCGGGGTTCGAACTGACGAACTTCAGTCCAGTCCAGTGCGTTACCGCGCGGACATGCTCCTCACAGTTTAGAAAACAGGCTCTTCTTAAGAACACTCAAATATGTATACATCTTCTTATACAACTCCTACGGTTTATACAGGTGGACCAAAAGTTGCCAGCTAAAAGTCACCATTTAAAATTCGAATAACTCCAGACTTCTTTGCACTTCGATGTTTGAAATTCTTTCTATGGGGATATTTGAATGACAGAGTATACCGTAACAATCCTCAAACCATTCAGCAATTAAAGGCCAACGTCCGTGAAGAAATTGAAGAAATAAGCCAAGAAACATTACGACAGGTGATGGTTCACGCCTTAGAAAGAATGGTTATTTAACGGATGTAATTTTCAAAATATAATAACATTTATTTCCAAGTGTTTTCTGTTTATAAAACAATAAATGTAAATTTTTAAGAACTAAAAAAGTAATTTTATTTTAAAATAGTCTAGTAACTTTTGGGTCACCATGTTATTTTAACACGTTGCGATTATCGATTATTTTAACACGTTGCGATTATCGATTATTTTAACACGTAGCGATTATCGATTATTTTAACGCGTTACTCAGTCGTGAATTTCTTCATATTTAATTTTCAAGGATTACGCTTTAATAATCTGAAATAAAAAAAAAAAATTATTTCAATTTTAAATAGTCTAACGACTTGTGTGCTACAATGTATAACGTCTCATATTCCCATTTTTTTATACTCATTAATATTTGGAAAAAAAATCTTACTATGGTAATAAATAATATCTATCAAACCATAAACATGATAACACAAATTGAAGCTGAACATATATGATATTGTTTGATTGAGTTCCACTAAATTGGAGTCAACCCTTTGATTGAGTTCCACTAAGTTTGAGTAACCCTTTGATTGAGTTCCACTAAGTTGGAGTCAACCCTTTGATTGAGTTCCACTAAGTTGGGTTGATTTTATTTTATTTTGTAATTTATATTATTTTAATGGAAAGACAAACCGTAGTGTACAAGTTATATATAACAATGCAAAAACAACTACCATTTTGTGGATATAGAGAACTACTTCACTAGGCAAGTTCTGTAACCTTTGATTGAGTTCCACTAAGTTTGAGTCAACCCTTTGATTGAGTTCCACTAAGTTGGGGTCAACCCTTTGATTGAGTTCCACTAAGTTAGAGTCAACCCTTTGATTGAGTTCCACTAAGTTGGAGTCAACCCTTTGATTGAGTTCCACTAAGTTGGAGTCAACCCTTTGATTGAGTTCCACCAAGTTGGAGTCAACCCTTTGGTTGAGTTCCACTTAATTGGAGTCAACTCTTTGATTGAGTTCCACTAAGTTGGACTCAACCCTTTGATTGAATTCTACTAAGTTGGAGTCAACCCTTTGATTGAGTTCCACTAAGTTGGGGTCAACCCTTTGGTTGAATTCCACTAAGTTGGAGTCAACCCTTTGATTGAGTTCCACTAAGTTGGGGGCAATACTTTGATTGAGTTCCACTAAGTTGGAGTCCACCCTTTGATTGAGTTCCACTAAGTTGGACTCAACCCTTTGGTTGAGTTCCATTAAGTTGGAGTCAACCCTTTGATAAAATAAATAAATTTTGTATTTGAATTTCAGCCTACTTTTTACCATCTGAGTGAAGATTTCAATGTGTTATTGATTGGAAAATAACTTGTATTGTCACAGATGCTTGACAAAATGTCAGCCCGGCAAGATGGTGCGGCCGTTTTGTTGCATAATTGGATAATTTGAATGATCTCGGGACAAGATACGGCTGGATGCTATTTCAGCAAATTGTCACAGTTCATTCTCAATACAACGTCAAGGACGACTCATGAAAAAATAAAAAAAATCAAGATTTAAAATTTTAAAATATATATAACATATAATATTTGTTTATAGTTAAGGCATTAACGTTGTGGAGGTTTAAAGACATTGTAATTTATTTTTATCAAACACTTTTTATTCCACTTTTTTGTAACGGTATAACCCTACCGGTTTCAAGGCTTTCACCTCATCTTCAGGGGAGCATAGACAAGACTAAATTTTGTTCGAACTGGTAGCGACATACACGCTTCAACGGTTGGGGACTGAGGGGTAAGGGAGGCATGGGATGATTTCATGCAGGAGCGGATGGATTTTTGGGATATATGTGTTTACCAGATATTCGGCTCTATGTACTGACTTAGACATTTCTAGAGCCTCTAATCTGTCCAATTTATTTCAAAACAATTACAAAAAAGTGGAATAAACCGTTACCGTTACAAAAAACAGTGGATCATCATCTTAGCAAATTTTGACACTGTTTAGTTCGAGTAGTTTACTGCCCCACTGACCGAATATATCATATCGAAATGCATATTTGTCAATTTAAAATTATGAACTCAAGTGATCAACAAAATACCGATGTTATTCGATTTGAAAGGATAAGTCGTAGATTGTCGTGGGTGGAGAACACAGGTAGAACCTGATAGACTAGCGATCTGTGAGCTTAGTGCTATTAACACCAACTTAAGATAATGAAAACACATTAGCATAAGTATATATTATTGTAAGCTTTTTGCGCGTTGGTAGATGAAATCATTATATATACAAAAGGCGAAATAATCACAACAAATGCGATGCAATTTAGACAGAATGACAACCTTCGTGGTCTAGTAAGTAAGACGTTTATTTTACTACAAGATGGTTCGATTCCTGTTGGTTTCCAAATTTCTCGTTGGTTTGAAGAGATTACCACATGACAATAAACCTGCCACATTTCACTGCATTAATGAGGATGAGTTATACAGTTTGATAAATACATTGTATAATAAATGCAAAGGAAATATAATAATTTTAGCGGTATTCAAAGTAATGATGATATAAAAGTGCGAAAGAAAAATTAAATGCGATATATGGGTGAATAATGAAAGATGAATATTGTGGCAAGTATTCTGCTATTTGGGAAGTATTTGCTCAGATGATGGAAGACTAACGAGAGATATCTAACGGCGTGTAGTGATAGGGAACATAGTTAATGGGGCACTAAAAGATATAAATACTCGAATCAGATAGTATGATCCATAACAATATTTTAGTACCAAATTTGATGTCTGGGAGTGTAACGTGGACGTGGAAAAATACTTTAAGGAGCCGAAAAAATATTTTGGAAATGTATGCACTGAGAACAATTCATGGGGTGTCAATGTATAACAGAATACGGAATGAAGTGGTTAGGGATGAATGTGAACTTAAGACTGATGTGTTAAGATAGATGAAGAAGTATTCTTACATAGTTTGGGCATTTAGAATAAATGAAGTATGACTAATAAAACAAATATACAGTACAAATGTTAGTGAAAGGCGTGGTAGAGGAATACGAAGGAAAGTGAGGTTGGTTCAAGTGAATGAAATTTTGAAAGAAGGAAATGAAAAAATGCCAAATAAATCACTGGAGTTGCATATGAATATTAACAGCACCGTATCATACATACAGCATCGTTTAGAGATCAAACTCTCCTCAAGAGGATCTTATTCGGGATTCGAACCCAGTTTCTCGACAGATTGTAAATATATCAAGTTGAGTGTAAGGATAGAGATGTGGTGGCTGCAACGATTCGATTAAGAACTTCCACGCATCTGTATATGTTTAGAAAAATATATTTGATAAGAAAGTCGTAGAAAACTCATCAAGAGAATACGAACTACAAAGAAACCTCACTAAGGGAATACGAACTACAAAGAAACCTCATCAAGGGAATATGAAGTACAAATAAACCTCATCAAGGGAATACGAAGTACAAAGAAACCTCATCAAGGGAATACGAATTACAAAGAACCCTCATCAAGGGAATACGAACTATAAAGAAACCTCATGAAGGGAATACTAACTACCTTTGTAGATTTTCCATTATGTGATAGTAACACATTTGGCTTTCGATCCTTGTAACTGATTCAATTTTCACCTAAATATTTGAATTCCATCACTCGTTCAATAGGTTTGTTATCAATCATAGGTTGGTATATTTCTAGATTTTTTTGAGAATGTTAAACATATATGTACACCACCTGTACAAATACTGTGGAACAGGTGAACGGTTACCGCTCAATCATCGAAGATTCCAGCGTAATTTCAATCAGTCTCGGTGAAGAGAAGAGATTCTTAGTTGGTCTGTAGAACTTTGTAGAAATAAAAACACAGTATCTCGTTTCATAAGACGAGAATATACTCGTATTTTGCTTATTTTGCGTCCCTTACATTTAGTCCATCGCACATCGTAAGCACCTCGTTCGGACCACTTATGCTGTCATTATCGATGCGCACATGGGATTTTCGATCATAGATAATGACAACGCGAGGATCATACAAAGGGATATTTTATTACAGTACATCAATATTAAAGAAACTTTTAAACAATTTTACAGGTATTACAAAATGAAAAAAATAACTTATCTATGTGACGCATACGTCCGATACAATATAGTGTTTTTTCTACAAATATGACCGTTTTATATTTTTGTGGTGAAAGATAAAACTTATGGAACATCTTTGCATTTAAAAATTTGACGAAAATGAACTTTCATAATATTACCTCTAAAATATTCTTGAATGTACTGGTAACGGTTGGATCTTACTTTGAAATGGCATTTTAACTGGACTGTCGACTTCCGTAAAGGTGACCAATAATATCACTTGAACTTTCCAATGGACAAACTTAAATTGCCGCCTGTTTCCATCTCCTCGAGGCCTTTCTTCGGCTACCGGACAGGGGCATTAATTCGTAATTTATGGACCGGCAATCTTATAACAGTCACTGCAACATGTTGAAAAACTAGTTTATCAAACTTAATATCTGGTTTCGCTCTCTGTAGATACTGATGAAAACGATAATTGCAACAGATATGTTAATATTGATTGTTGAAGGAGTTGAACAAAATAAATATCTAGGATGCTGGCAGAATTTTTAATGGGACTAGTTTAAGAGATCAAAGTAAAAGTGGAGATGGCTCGAAGCTGTTTTCTGAAAATATGGGATCTGCTCTGCAATAAGGATTTTTATCTCGACTTACGTATATGAATTTCGCATTATACTCGTATATTAGGTGTTAACATAAGTTGTGTCCATTTTTTTTTCAAATTTAAAAATGAGCACCAAAAGTAAAACAAAATGGTAAAGGTTATACGTCATTCGAAAGAAAATTTTCTGCGCTACAAGATATGGTGTTTGCTTTTACGTTACATATATTATTTTATTTGATTACAATCCTTCAAAATTGAATGTCGGGTAGACGAAAGTGAGCATTTTTGACACCTCCTTCTGTTCGTGTTCAATCGAAGGAATAAAGCTGCCAAAGCTGCTCGCGATATTTGTGAAATGTACGGTAAAAATACTATAAATGAAAGGACAGTTTGTCGATGGTTTTTGCGTTTCAATGACGGTAACTTCAACCTGAAAGACATGAAGCGTTCCGGACGCCCAGTGGACTTCGATGAGGACTGCTTAAACTATATTATTCATGAAGATCCCCTTCAAACCACCGTAGAATTGGCTGAGCAGATGAATTGTAGTCACATGACTGTTAACCATTTTATTTTACTTTTGGTGCTCATTTTTAAATTTGGAAAAAAAAACGGACACAACTTATATTAACACCTAATATTTTCCATGCTTTTGCCATGGTACTAAAGCGTGGACACTTACTCAAGCTACCACAAAGAAACTATATGCCTTTGAAATGTGGTGATGTAAAATTCTGACTGCCTCGTGGTTTGGTAAAATTCGCAATGCTAACAACTTGAAACGAATGAATAACGATCCATCCATGATCTCGTGTAACTTATGGCCGAGCATCGTGACTCCCATGATAGCCTCCGACGACTCCTCTCCATCCATCCCTGCACTTCGCGACTTGAAGGGCAGTTGTTAAGGGTAGTCCAGTTGCGTCTCTCACTCGGTCAATCAAACGCATTGGGTTTCTTTCTCTTGTGGGTCGTCCTTCAACACTTCCAGTAACCACAAACCTCTCCAAACTGTCTCCTTGGTCACGAGCAATGTGTCCAAAGAATCGGAAGACTCGTCGAAGAACAAATAAACAAGGGGCCATTAAATTAGGAACTTCCCCACATCTGTATGTGTTTAGAAAAACATACTTGGTAAGAACTCGTCCGGAGGAAAGACGAACTACAAAGAAACCTTGTAATATATACGTGATAGCAACACAGATCTTTCAATATGTGATAGCAACACAGATCTTTCGATATGTGATAGCAACATAGATCTTTCGATATGTGGCAGCAACACAGATCTTTCGATATGTGATAGCAACACAGATCTTTCGATATGTGATAGCAACGCAGATCTTTCGAAATGTGATAGCAACACAAATCTTTCGATATGTGATAGCAGCACAGATTTTTCGATATGTGATATCAACACATTCGACTTTAGATATATGTTATTTAGTGTATGTTTCTATGTTCATATATATAATCATACATTTTAATAAGACCTTCCAAAATGGGTAGCCTTGAAGTGCTTCCCAAAGCTGCAACTAGTCAGGAAGTGAATCCGCTAGGAATCGAAACCTTCAGTGGAAGTTCAGCGTCTTGCCAACTAAACCACGGAGGTTGTCAACGGTGAATAATGATAATAGCATTCAAGCTTAGCGCTTCAAGTTTAAAATATCACTTGGTTCAAGCTTAGTTCTACAAGTGTTAAAATATCGCTTAGTTCAAGCTTAGCTCTTCAATTGTTAATACTAGTATATCGGTTAGTTCAAGTTTAACTCTTCAAGTGTTAATATATTGCTTAGTTCAAGCTTAGCTATTCAAGTGTTAAAATTCGGTAGGTTGGATTATGCCTATTACAGCATAAAGTTTAGTAGTATCAATTTAGAGTATAATGCAAATAGTGTTGTGCAAATCATAATATCATTCTTTAGAGTAACGGGGTCACCATTGCAATACATAATAATTACTCTGCCATTTGTCAGGTCTGTTTCGCATTCAGACAGAAACTTGTGCTGTTCCACCCTCAACTGACACCTGTCTTGCGGGAGTGGAGCACTTAAAGAATTAATCATCGCCTCTGCTAAGTATTAGGATAGAAGATGCCCTGTGTTATGAAATCTCTCAATACTACTCGTACACTACACTTGAGAAAATGTAGGATGGTCCCTGTGACATTTGAAATATCATGTCTCAAAGGGATGGGGTAAAATCGTTTTTTTACAAATCGAATCGTTTTTTTATAAATAATTTTTTTTTCCTCTAAACTGACGTTTTAATTCCTAATTTTCATTATACTGACTTTCTAATGTATTGTATGATTTGTATCTATCTTTAAATAGGCCAAGATCCACTATGGATTAATACTAATTACGAACATTTAATTTTAGGTATAAAAAAACCGAAAATCCAATTATCATATACCCCATCCCTAGCTAATACAGACTAACGTAGTGACTTTTGACAAATGTCGCCAAAATCTTGTTTGATTTTAACAAACTGTCACATTTTTGCTAATTTGTAACGAGATGTATCAATTTGTCATTATTGTTAGTTTTACGTAATGTATTTACCTAAATAACTTGCTATTTATTAGAATCGAGACTTATATTAAAGTTAATAAAATAATTAAAATTACTGAACGTCGTTACATGGTTGTATTGGGGCTAATTTGTGAACTGTCACAGGAACCATGCTACATTTTCTCAAGTATAGTTGATGGCAAGTTGAATTTCATCTCAATCTTATGAAAAAAAATTGGACTTCTTTATGTATTTGTTTAAAAAAGGAATCAAATCTTATAAATACATCACATGTGAAAAACAAAAGCATGCCAAGGACGGAGCGAGTCTTATATTGGTTTGTAACTGATTCCAGAGTCTCACTGCATGGACGGTAAAGGACGACGTAAAGAAAGAGGAGCGGTGAACTGGAAAGGCCAATAGACAATCTCTATTTGAGCGTAGCGCTAATCCATGATTGGAAAGAAGCTGAAATTTTTCGGCGAGATAAGAAGGGGTGGCGGGACAGTTAAGGATATTATACAATAGAGACAGTATGTGAATTTGGCGTCTAATCCTAACATTCAACCAGTTCAATGCCTTCTTTTATGAAGTGATATGATAGTACTTTCGTAGGTTGAAAATAAATCCTAGACACACATTTTGAAGACACTGTAATTTGTCCAGCTGTTCCTCTGTAACATCAAAGTAACAGACGTCCGCATAGTCCAGAATTGGAAAGAGCAGAAATTGTACGAATATTTTTTTTAAATTTGGACACACAATTTGAATAGATCTGAGTTTGTTGCCTTTGATTGTCGTGTCCCCATTAATCTAGGCTTTTGCTTGTATCTTACTGAAGACATGTCAATAGAACAACTGCAAAACAAATAACTTTGACACGTTTATTCTAGAGAATAAAGCTGTAACAACTTGGATTTTTTTTAACTTCATACAAACCTCATGTTTTCATATATAAATACTTACCATCACACTATTTCCTTATCAGAGTAGGCAGAGGCCAGACGTTCCTATCTCGGCATACATTTTTAGTCTCTTCTACATCCATACATCTTCTCATACAACTCCTACGATTTCTCTGAATTTCTACCTTTCCTTCTTTCAAAATATAATTCACTTAATCCAACAATACTTTTTTTGGTCTTTATTTCGCTCGCCTTCCACTTACATTTGCACTATATATGTGCTTTTTATTTATTTACTTTACAATTAAGAATATTTATTCCAAAATAATTCGATAGAGGGTAAATGTTATTTGGATATTAAGAAGAAACAGCTGGACAAATAACAACGTCTTCAAAATATTTGTCGGAGATTTATTTTTAACCTGAGAAAGTACGATCATATAACTTCGTACCAGAAGGCGCTGAACTGGTTGAACATAAGGAATATACTCCAAATTCATATACTATCTCTATTGTATAATATCCTTAAATGCCCCGCCACCCCCTCTTATCTCACCGAAAATTTTCAGCGTTTTTCCGATCATGAACTAGCGCTGCGCTCAATCAGAGATTGTTTATTAGTCTTCCCAGTTCATCGCTCTTCTTTTTTTACGTCGGCCTTTATTGTTCATACAGTGAGACTCTGGAACCAGTTACAAACTAATGTTAGACTATTATACATATTATATACCTAGAGTTATCTTAACCCTTCCTCTCCTGTGATGTGTAACTAGTACACATTGCATATAAAAACTTTAATATCTCTATAAATATAGTAAATACTGGGTTCAGATTTTAGGTATTCCTCCGTAATACATTTACGCATTGAATAAAAAAATAATATTAATAATAATTAGCACTTATCGGCCACATCAGAGATATTTTATATAAATCGGGAATAAATTCATCAATACAATCAAACGTGTGCCAGTGTGTGACGTAGGTATATTCATTCAAAAAACCGCTATGGGTGAGGAAGCGACGCTATTCACGTCTCACTCTCACTCTACTTAGGTATATGGGAACGCAAGAATACAATCTCAGTTCGCAGTCATGTTTCTTCCTTCGAGGTATAACATAGACAGTGTTAGTCAGTCTCAGGTCCCATTAGCTCTCGGGCATCCATTCGAGGTGGTCTCTTTGCCCGTTTTGTGAACGTCGGCCCATGTTTTTTTCATGTTTACAGCAATTAAATTTCAATTATTATCACTTTTGACTTCAAATTTAATTAATTTTAGCGATTGGCTATGAATATTCTTATTGTTCCGATTTTAAATCGCACATTTTTACATGTGTATTGAATACACAGCACAGGAACGGGCGGATTTTTTTTAAACTGGAAGGGAAAGGTTAAAATTGATATGAAAATCATCAGAATGTAATTGAAAACATTAAAAAAAAAGTCGCTTAATCTTAAAGTTATTATATAACAGGGACAGTTTAAAAAAACTTTTAGTTTCAGAAAACACGAAATTTTCTGTAAAACCATCTATTTTGAACTATACCAAGGTGGCAAGGTGTGGGTGCAAAGCAACCAAAGGCGGATACCCTTGTAATATATATAATATTATAATACGGAATATTTTTCACAGATCCAAAAATTTAAATTGTTTATTTATTTAACACTTTTATTGCAATACAATCTGGCGGGTTTATTACCAGTCGGCAATCTCTTCCAACCAACCAGACAAAAGTAAATGAAGCAAGTTACGTGGTCGCATAAATCATTCAAATTACTATCCATACGTGAGCATATGCCCACGAACCCCACAAAGACGGACAATCACCCGAACATTATTTTTCATAAAAATTGAGATATCATCAATCAAAAGGAAAGGAAGAGATGGTAGAGAGGAAAGGAAAAGAAAAATCAGGAATGAAACACGTTATTTTACTGACTAGAAATTAAGAATTTTTTCAGTCGCTTCTTAAAGCATGCCAAGGTCGGAGCGTGTCTAACATTTGTCTGTAACTGATTCCAGAGTCTCACTGCATGGACAGTAAAGGACGACGTAAAGAAAGAGGAGCGGTGAACTGGAAAGGCCAATAAACAATCTCTGTTTGAGCGTAGCGCTAATCCATGATCGTCCGTAAATAAAATTGCAATACTCTCAACAGCGCTGAAATGTATTGCATTCCATTGAAATTATTTATTTTGAAATTCTGATGCCTAACAATCGATGCCTAACAATCGATTATGGAGCCAAGAGGAATTAAATGAAGTCAAGAGTATGCGGGCTTTGTTGGGCGACCGAACCTCCGTAGAAGGAATGGGAGGAAGCGCTTTAACTGGCAGAAAATGAGGACCGACAAGGCGATGCGATTGAAGAATCCGTGACAGCACTCGCAACACGCTGTTCTTGCGTTATATCTATGATGGGCGGTAAAAACTTTCCGCAAGGTAGGTGACGGCTTAAGGGCTGACACTTCTTTTAAATGTGAATTAATTAATTTTATATATTATTTATAGTTAAAGCATTAACATTGTGGAGGTTTAAAGATATTGTAATTTGTTTTATCAAACACTATTCCACTTTTTGTAACGGTATAACTCTATCGGTTTCAAGGCTTTCACCTCATCTTCAGGGGAGCACAAACAATACTTCGGGGGAGCACAAACAAGTCTTGTTTGTGCGCCCCTGAAGATGAGGCGAAAGCTTTGAAATCGGTAGGATTATACCGTTACAAAAAGTGGAATACACAGTGTTTGATGAAACAAATTACAATAAATTAATTATTATAATTTATTATGTTTGGAAAAATATCTAAAAATGAATTTTCAATTCAATAAAATCATCCCGTGTGCGAGTTCAGATACTCCAAATAGTTCTTTTCTAATTTCGAAAATAACAGCAACTGTTGATGACGTAACTAACTGTCGAGCACATTTACCTGAAGTTTGTTTATTAACGGTATATTGGCTATATTTCTTCTGAGCAATAAGTATTATATAATTACATTACACTTGTAGGCCTAGGCCTCGGCCACACAGGAAGGAGCCTCGCTTGATGCTTAGAGCTACACTGCAAGCTAGGTGACATATCCTAGCGAACCAACGTACCGTATACTATCGCAGTGGCCATACTGCACGCTTCGAGCCACGTCGCATGACGATTAGTCATCGAGTGAATCTCCTAGGGAATAGACGTGTTGGTTAATTTACAAGATGGCGGAAGTTTTAATGACAGCTGTGTATAAAAGGGAGCCTTTGTGGAACCCATCGAGCGAATTATACAAAAATGTACCTGTAATAAAATCACTCGGAATGAAGTTGCACAGGAAGTAAATAAAGATGAGGTAAGTTGTAATGAAATTGGTTAGTTTTGAGGGTGGCATCGTGTGTTGACTCAACCGCTCCCAACTGTCAAACGAATTTGTGCGTAGCACTAACAAATATGAGTGGAAAGCGTGGCAGAGAAAGACCAAGGAAAGCATGGTTGGGTCAAGTAATAATTTGAAAGAAGGTAACGTAAAAAGTCTGAGGAATCGTAGGAAATATGATATATAAAAAGTTTTATAGATTTAAAAAAGTCGATATAACACATCGATCAATACGTCCCGGGACTAACTACTAAAACGACATTTGTTTGCCAAAATTCTTCTTTATTCATCAACATAGTCTCCTTCAAGAGCGATACATTCATTCCAACGCTTTCTTAACTTTTCTATGCCAGCCGTGTAGAACGATTTATCTTTGGTTTCAATATAGGCATTAGTTTCGGCAATCACTTCTTCATTGGAGCCAAATATTTTTTCCTAGAGCATCTTTTTGAGATCTGCGAACAGCCAATAGTCGCTGGGGGGCAAATCTGGAGAATACGGTGGGTGCGGAAGCAATTCGAAGTACAACTCATGCAATTTGGCTATCGTTACCATCGACTTATGACACGGTGCATTGTCCTGATGAAAGAGAACTTTGTGTGTCGATGTATTATGTGTGTCGAGATAGGAAAGTTTTTTGCTTTATCCTCTCTGCTTATCCCGACAAGGAAATTGCGTCATGATACATGTGTGTGTGTGTTTAATCTATCAATTATATTGAGTTTGAATCCCGATTAAGAGCGCCCTTGAGAAAAGTCTGCTCTCGAAACACTGCTAGATCAAGTGTCCTTTTATTATTATTTTATTATACAATACAATCTGGCCGATCAATTATTAAGTGGCAATCTCTTCCAACCAACCAGAACGATTTTAATGTTTTCATGAGTGAAAACAAGACTAGAACCCTTTTTACTCGTAAAATACATTGAGTTTTAACAGGAATCGAACTCGTAACTCCCAGGTTGGAATATAGCATTTGTCTTACACTTGCATTTATATACGCAGATAACATTTCTGATCGATTCCTGGTGAGAGGTGCAATCCATTGACCAGCATGGATACGGCCCATGCTAATGCAGGCTCAGCATGCGTGCAAGAATGTCATGTGAACGGTAATGTGGAAGACAATAACTGGGTCTACATGGCACCTTTCTGCGTGCCTCATTTGCATGGTGACAGGACAGTTAGAAACTAGAACCAGTATACCTTAGAAAGAAGCTCATTTGTAACCATATATCGTAAAAGCATTTGGTTTAGCTTAATTTACGGGTTATTTATTTATTTGATACTGCAAATACATCAGACGGATTTGTTGCTTTAAAGCAGGCCTGCACAACATACGACCCGCGGACTGCATGCAACCCACCAGCACTCATTCTGCAGCCCGCGAAGGCTTTTGTGAAGACGCATAATATTATAATAAATGTGAAAGTAATATTCCGTTATTTTTAGGTTTATAATATTACGAATAGAATATACAAGAAATAAATAAAAATATTTATTTCATTTTTAATATAATTGTACAGGCACCGGTACAAAGAACTGTATCATAGGTGGATGGCTGCTGCACAATGCTCGGAAAATTCAGCTCGTATTCAGAGGCGTAGATCGGTGAAATTATGTAGCTGGGTGAAGATATTCCTCTTAGGCAGGTATTAGCAGATCTCAAGTAAAACACAGTAGGTAGAGTGAACTGAGTATTGATTTATTTTGTCCAAGTTAATGATTTGCTCGGAGTGTCGGTCCGATTGTCGGACACCTTACTCCTTCATCGGTTGTATGAAAACGGACTTTGGGAAATTAATTTTGGATTGTTTGGTGGTGGTGTTAGAAAAAATTTTGTATAGAGAGGAGGGATAGAGTTTGGTACATACATTAAGGTTATAGATACATATAGGTTACATAATAATATACTTATATTTTTATATGTCACGAGCGTTGATAAATATGAATACAGAGAAAGAAAGGATAGTGATGTATACATAGACATACAATAGATATTTCAATAATTATAAATATATTACGAAGACGGGGGTGAGGGAGAACGCTGTGACTTTAAAATAGTTGTACATATATAAATAAGTAGGTATGATAGATGCCTTATGAAGTGCGGGTATGTGCACTGGACACTATTCGGCGCCTACCGTTCCGAATAGGGGGGTCGGGGGGTCGTTCGAAGCATTTGTTTGGGCCTGGGGTGAATGAGATTAGCGTTCACGTCGTAGTCCGTGAGTGAGCTGATTAGGGGGTTCGGGTGACTCGAGAGAGAGCTGTAGAACCTCTCGGCCAGAGAGATTGCGTATTCTCGGATGGTGGGGAGATCTAGGTCTTCGTGAAGCCGTTTGTTGCTGACAAAGTAGGGCGCATCCATAATGGTGCGCATTGCCTTGTTTTGCAACACCTGGAGTTTGCGCATATGGGTTTCGGCCGCATGGCCCCAGACCGGGATGGCGTACGTCATCTGAGGACGTATGATGGCCTTGTACAAGTTTAACTTGATACGAGGGGACATCTTACTGTGTCTGCCCAAGAGTGGTGTGAGGGCTTTCAGAGTGCCGTACGCCCCCCCGGTGATGTTGGTGGTGTGCTTTTTCCAGGACAGCTTCGCGTCGAGAGTGACGCCGAGGTATTTCACCTCGTCGCACCACGGAACGCTCTGGCCGAAAAGTCTGAGTGGTCGGATGAAGTCCAGACGTCTTCTAGAAAAACGGACTACTGCACTCTTGGAAGGGTTTATCTTGACCTTCCAATTTCTACACCAGCGTTCCAGTCTTGGAATGAAATTTTGAATGCGAGAGTGGGAATCGCAAGAGTGTTTAGAGGACGAGAGAAAAGCCGTATCATCCGCGTATTGTGCGGTGATAGATCGGCTGGTCTGGAGAGAGGGCATATCGCTGGTATATATGTTGTAGAGAGTGGGGGAGAGGAGGGCTCCTTGCGGAACCCCCGCTCGTATGGGGCGGTGGGTTGAATTTATACCGCTCACCTTGACGGAGAAGGTGCCGGTCTCTGAGAAATGATGCTATGATCTGCACGAGGCGGAGAGAGATTCCGGCCTTGTGTAGTTTGAAGAGCAGTCCGTTGTGCCAGACCGTGTCGAAGGCTTTCGCCACGTCCAGCGAGAGGAGGGTGGTTTGATGTTTTCTGTTGTAACCAGTCACTATGTGTTCTACGACGCGAAGAAGTTAATGAGAGGTCGAGTGTCGCGGTTGAAAACCGTGTTGCGTGTCTGGAATTATGTTAAGCGAGGTTATCTCGCTTGATAGGCGATCGAGGATAAGTCGTTCGAGCACTTTAC
>OX463856.1:34018531-34191568 GCA_949825065.1 Odontocerum albicorne
AAAATAGACACTCAACTTATGTGGATTTAGGTTTGATCGTCGATTTTTACAATAAGACCTATGTTATTCTACTGGTTCGAAGACGCCAGCACGTGGTACGTAAAAGCGTCGTCGAAATTCTACAAGCACGCAAGGCCTGCATAGCGTCAGGGTGCGCATCTTGAAGTCTTCGAAGCGGTCGTCGTGGGCAGATATTGTTGCCAGAATGGACGATTACAGCATGGGCAACAGAATCTAGACGGTCTGATGGAAGATGCGTCTTTAGCAAGCGTCAATATCGCTGAAGCGATTTCTGGATAATTCTCGACGGGTTTGAACAATTCGTATTCGTGATCTCAAGCGCGCATCTTAGATGTTGGAATTTACAGCAATACGGTATGTGCCATATTACAGATGAAGCAATCAAACAATCGTATGTATCAATAAAGGAGACTTCAATATTAAGCACCAACAATTAATTACAATTTAACCGTCTTTAAAAAACGCTAAAATACACTTAACTAGGCTTTTGCCTGTATCTTACTGAGTACATAACCTATAGAGGTTATGGTTTTTAAAAGCGAAATTGCGATGAACCAGACACGTGATACGCATGGGCGATTACAGATGATAGGCTTTCAAACGCGTCGTGTACGAGGAAGTAGTGGGCAATCGAAGGATTGGTGGGCAGAGAAAGCATTATAAGGACAGGCTGCGATAGTTGCTGAGTTTGTGCGGGGCGCCAGAGGACTGGGAGCAGGTGGCTCAGGACCGTGAGGGGTGGAGAGCCGTATGTTCTCGGGCTGAAGGCGTATCAATGGCTAGACGTGTGAGAAACAGTTCGCGTGCTGCAAACATGCGGTAGTATTACCAAGCGATTTAACAAGATTCACAGTGACTAACATCAGGGGGGGGGGGGAATGCGCATTTTGGATCGGGCTATTTCACAGAACATCACATGATCGACGTGGTAGAACAACTCAAGATTGATGTTGGAGTGGCGAGGGTATCCTCAACTATGAGGTCCAACAACGACAACGACTGAATAAGTATAAACAGTGGAAAAATAAATTGATGTTTTTTGATGATTGTTAATTATTTATTAGCTCTGTCAAAAACTCTCATTTACTTGATAAGTTGTTAAACTTAATTACATGTACGAGTATGTACCACCGGAGTCAACCCCTAGTATATTTGGAGAAGTATTTCGGTTGATTGGAAGAGATTGCCATTTTACTATAAACACGTCGTGTTTTACGCTGTACAGTAAAGTTATAGGAAAGGGTGAAAGGGAAAGTAAATGTGATATATGAATGAGAAATAGATGACTAAAGCAAATTAAGGAATTCCGCTACTTAGATAGTTCATTCTCAGATGATGGAAAAGTTACAAAAGATATCAATCGACGTGTAGCTATAGCAAACAAAGTAACTGAGGCACTTAAACATATATATTAGTACTGGACAGTACCTAAATCTGCTAAGCTTATAGCCCACAACAGTATTCTAGCACCAATTTGATGTATGGAAGTGAAGGCGTGTATTTAAAAATACTGGAATTACTACAGCATTTATTCAGCTATTTTCAGACTTTCCTCACATCCAAGTTTCACTCCCATACATCAAATTTGGTAAATATTCATTCATTTTTGTGTCTGGACCATCAGTTCTATGGCGTTTTGGTAAAGAGGTACAAGTCATCAATTACTTATTTGTCAGTTTGAAGTTTTGCATCACTTGTATTCCTGAAATACAGACCTCAGGTAAATTTTTAAAGGTAAACTTTGAATACATAAATTATCACGTGTTTCCAATAGGAGACAACAGAAATCGCCCTATCATTCGCAACAATCAGGTAGAACATGTAATCCAAATATTCGGATAAACTAGGATGTTTTGTGAGTGCTGTATCCCCAGAATCTCATTCAGTGCCACTTTTGTCCGAGCAACCCTATATTTGCATGTTCACCTTGCAACTAGTCACCCTTTCTCGGAGTTTATTCAGTGACCTCCAAGAAGGTCAAGATAGGTGGTCCACAAGTGTTATCTTTACCGTTAACTTCATCCAGTTGTCAGGTGTTTTTTTCTTTCCATTTCAGAAAACGCACTTTATCCCGAGGAATCATCAGTTCTTGAGCTGTCTTGCTGAAATTATTTCTAAAATTCAATCAGATAAAGGGTATCTTCGTTTTATTCTTACTATGGCAACAACATCACTTCTACGGAATTTAATTTGGTAATATTGTTGAGGAATATTATCTTTGCAGATTTCCACACTGTTCGACTCGAGTAAATATATGTTTAAATGCCCCACTGACTATGTTTCCGATCGCATATATAAGGGATGTTTTCAAAATGAGATATTTTGTGAGCCGAAATATAACATAAGAACTTTTACACGTGTGGATATGGCTTGAGACGGGTGGTTAGTTTACCTCGGCCTGTTATGAATTATGTTGAAATGTACTGTGAAAACTGCCATAAATACACCCTCCTGGCTTCTGTTACTTGCGAATTGTCCAAGTGTGTACATTTGTTACTGTGCAGAGCTAGGAAACCATCTATAGCAGAGCGAAAAATGTTATTTCATCTAGAAGCACAATAAACATAAAGCAAGCTTTTATTTCCACATTATGGGTTATACTACGAAAAATACGTGACTCAAAACAGGGTTGCGAAAGCGTAGAAAATGAAATTGGTCGAATTACTTCGAATATTAACGGAATAACTTTTTGTATATAAGCAATTCTGAAATATTTTTTCGTGTGCTTAACCGTTTGTTACGTTTGTTTTTTTTAACCTAGATAAATAACAAATGAGTGCACTTTTTACTTCTCAATTCTCAAAAAATAATGTATGGTTATTTAATAAAAAAAAGTGTATGGTTATGTACGCCAAATTCACATACTGTCTCTATTGTATAATATCCTTAACTGTCCCGCCACCTCATCTTATCTCACCGAAAATTTTCAGCGTATTTCCAATCATGGATTAACGCTACGCTCAAACAAAGATTGTCTATTGGCCTTTCCAGTTCACCGCTCCTATTTCTTACGTCGTCCTTTACTGTCCATGCAATGAGACTCTGGAATCAGTTAAAAAAATATAAGACTCGCTCCGTCCTTGGCATGCTTTAAGAAGCGACTGAAAAAACTCTTAATTTCTAGTCAGTAAAATAACGTGATTCATTCCCGATTTTTCTTTTCCTTTCCTCTCCACCATCCCTTCCTTTCTTTTTTATTGATGATATCTCACTTTATATGAAAAATAATGTTCGGGTGATTGTCTGTCTTTGTGGGCATATGCTTACGTATGTGTTCATGGATTTCGTGGGGATGGATAGTAATTTGAATGATTTTGCGACCACATAACTTGCTTCATTTACTTTTGTCTGGTTAGCTGGAAGAGATTGCTTCCAGGCAATAAGCCCGGCAGATTATATTTACAATAAAAGTGTTAAATAAATAAATAAATATGGTTTATTGGAAGAGATTATCACTTCACTACAAATATGGCGTATGATACACCGTAAATCAAGTGTTTCAATAAAATTTCATAAATAAATATATTCTGGTTGCAAACTTGAAAGTAAAACTAAGGCACTAAGTAAACATGGTGCAAGACACCAATATACTTTAATATAAGTTTTATTTTTCTAAATATGCCGTTTTCATTGCACAGGACTTTAACAATCACACTTTAGAAAATATCTTTGGTGGCTCGAAACAGATCCTCACGCCTCTAGCACACAGAGGCGCGGAAGCGAAACCAAAACGGACCGTTCCATTTCGTATCGCTTTTGCGTAGTACGCCTTTCTGAACGATAGACTAGATGCTAATCGAATCCACCCTATTTTGTCGTTAGACATATGCTATACAGTCACGTTAAGCTTAAATCTAGTCGATTTATAATATAAAATAACTCATATCGTATATAAATGCTCGTTCTCTAACAGCTAAAATACACTTTCAGTTAAATTATTCATTTTAAATAGATTTTTGATTTGAAAACACGAGCGAAACTGCGAAAATTTGTCGACACGTACGAACTTATTGCGGACGCCCGACGAACTGAATTCGTTCCGCGTGATGTGTGTAATGAGACATTCAAAAACATGATCGACGGAGTTTCGCTGTTCGCTAGCGTTTCGTGTCGGTCCGCTCGCTACCGTTTCGCTTTCGCTGCAGTATGCTAACGGCGTCAACTCTCAAAATATCTGTCCGTTCGCGAATTTTTCGCAACTGTGACAGTCGCCTTCTACCGATATTGCGTCAACCCACGGTTTTTACCATCAATATAGAGTTTTACATTTTACCAAACTATTTATTGATATTGTATTCCTAATAAAGGTTTTAAATCCCATTGTATTTTTCTATTATTATTGAGTTGATTAATTATGTCAGTAAATTTTTGGTTTCATTTTTTCTAAATGTTTTTCTTCATGGATATGTTATTTTTTAAGATTCCATCCATGCGCGGGATACAGCCCTGGACCTTGACCTGTTGTGTGCCTATCTGTATAATAGTACGAGTATGTATATACTTCTACTCATTATAATTTCCTTTAAACCATGTTAATGTTTATACTTAACAGATTTTCTTTGTAAAAGGAAAAATAAGTAAAATAAAAAACTTATTTTATATTTTTTGTGTTCACCACAGGTTTATTTTTGGGTTTACTCTTATTTATTTTATCTTCCCCTGACGATGAGGACGGTGGTCTTCGAATCCGGTAGTAAACCCAAAAATAAACCTGTGGTGAAGACAAAAAATATAAAATAAATTTTTTATTTTACTTATTTTTCCTTTTACATAAAACATGGCACTACAAAGTGAAACCATTGTATTTTCGAAGATTCAAGAAAATAAAAGATTTTCTTTGTATTAATGCACACAAATTCAAAATTTAAACACGTATTATTTTAATGATCAAAATCGACCGATCATTGCAAGAAAATAAAATATTTATTTTAAAACTTCTTACAATTAATACCACTTTTGATTTATGTTATAGGAAAAAAAAAAAGGTTGTCAATGCCAACAACAGTTGTGTCAGACTAGCGGAAAACTAGGATTGCGGTTTAAACGTACCCCACTTTCACGTTTGGTAGACCCCTTCAGCTAGATCTCCCTCCAACCCTCCATCTCTCATTCTCCAGGCTCCAGTAAGCCTCCATTCCTCCTCCTCCGGGCTACAGGCTCCTGACTCCAGGTAAAGCCTCAGACTCCTTTCATAGGGGTCTTAAAGTTTCTTTCCGACACATTGTGGCAACACGTGGAAATGGGATGGAAAAGTGGCTGGGGTAGGCTGTAGGGTATATGACGCCTTTCTGCGAGATAAATAATTACTCGCGTAGTAATTTGAAGTTTACACGGAGAAGAAGTCAAACCATAAACATATTTTTGTAATTTTTAATTTAATAAAAGAAATTAAATTATATGCTTTCATAATTAAGTTGATTGCCGGTTTCAAAGACTTTTGTATTCATCATCAGGTGATGAGAATTGTATTTATATGTTAAAAGTGTTATATTGTTTATAGTTAAGGCATGAACGTTGTGGAGGTTTAAAAACATTGTAATTTGTTTTATCAAACATTGTGTATTCCACTTTTTGTAACGGTATAACCCTACCGGTTTCAAGGCTTTCACCTCATCTTCAGGAGAGTACAAACAAGACTGAATTCTGTTCGAACTGGTACCGATATACACGCTTTTAACGGTCGAGGACTGAGGGCTGATGGAGACATGGGACGATCTTGGCCAGCAGCGGAGATATTTTTGGAGTATATGATAATTTCTGTCAGTACATCTTTAAATCACAAAGTTAATGCCTTAAATATAAATAATATATACATATTTGATTATACAATACGGGATAGGCCACTCCCATCTCACCACACCGAGCGTCACTCTTTCACGTCACACATTCACGTGGAAATAAATTACAATGTTTAAAGTGTATTCGTTTACAATCTTATCCTAACTTTTTCATTTGTAACCTTATCCTACTACACAATACCAACTTTTCTTTGAGCAAACAACTCTTGTAGAAATTGTTGAATATTTTGTGGTGACTGCAATTAGTCCAGGTTTCACTGCCATACAGCAGCACGTTCTAGATACAGACTTAGATAACTAATGTATAAGTTTTATGATGACTTTTTTGATTTTCATACTAAATAAAACGCACCTTAAGTAGTTACAGCCTTTCAAATATGTATTTTTTCATCGAGGACAATATTATTCATTGTTATCGAGCTTAGAGAGCAAAATATGTTCATTGTGTCCAGCTTACCTTCTTTGAGCAATATATTTGTTCATTGTGTCCAGCTTACCTTATTTGAGCAATATATTTGTTCATTGTGTCCAACTTACCTTATTTGAGCTATATATTTGTTCATTGTGTCCAACTTACCTTATTTGAGCTATATATTTGTTCATTGTGTCCAGCTTACCTTATTTGAGCAATATATTTGTTCATTGTGTCCAACTTACCTTATTTGAGCTATATATTTGTTCATTGTGTCCAGCTTACCTTATTTGAGCAATATATTTGATTGTAAGTTGACATTCTATGTCATAATGACAGTCTACTCGTAAATATTAGTGATCGTAAGGGATAGAAGAAAACAGGCCTTAGAGAATTTATCCAATATCTGATGCATGTCCATTTTGAGTCATTATTGCAATATTGATTACAGAAATAAACTGGACAGGCAGACATTCGAAATATTAAAGTCTGTACATTGAGAAGAACATCTGGTAAACACATATGTTTCCAAGGTCTGACCGCTGCTTGTCGAAGCCATCTTCTGCATCCCTCCACTCACACCCCCCACTTCGAATATTAATCATTTGATGCGTCCAGTATATCGGTGCAAACCCGGATATAATTCAGTCCTATTTGTGCTCCCCTGATGATAAGGTGAAAACCTTAAAACCGGTTAGGTTCATACCATTGTCTTAAATAGAAAAAAAACAGTGTTTTAGTAAACCAATTACGACATATAAACCTCTACAGTGTTAACGCCTTAACTATAAATGCTAATCATATTTCTTCTTCTTCTTCATCTTATTTTAGGCCTGTTGGCCTGTTATGGTCCTGCATCATTGTTTGCCTCTTGCGACGACGACTGCCAGCTGTCTTTCCATCTTTTGGGAGGTTGTCCTGGAGGTCTGCTTGTTTGTGGGATACTGTCCCTGGCCATTCTTACAGCTCTTGGTTCCGCCATTCTGGAAATTATATTTGATTATATTATATTTGATTATATTTATAATTAATTATATTTTTAATTTTCGTGTTCTACTAAACATAGGTATTTTTATACATTATAATATATTTGGGAAGATATACCATATGTATGTATATGATATGATATATATACCATATGATATGTATCCTGTATTAATCGTTTTTTTTTTAATTATGTCGATACGTTATCATTCTTTGTATAATTATTACTCTTATATTTAAATGACACTTAAGTGTAATTTATTTTGTCAACAAATAAATAAATTCACGACATGTATTTACGTAAAAGTACTGTGTCAATAAATAAACGATGACAAACAAAACCATCACGCCATTTCCTTTTCGAATCAGGCAAAGTGCCAAATTTTCCTAAGTTGACATACATCCTCAGTCTTTCTATATCTATACATCTTCTAAAACAGTTCCTATAATTTGTCTGACGTTCTATATATCTTTCTTTTAAAATATCATTCACTTGATCCAATCATTCTTTCTTGATCTTCCTCTCACACGCCTTACACTCACTGTTGTACTATGTATTAGCTTTGTTAGTCTTTTTTAATTTAATCGTTCCACATGCCCAAACAATCTCAGCGTGCTCTTAGTCATCTTACTTAACACATAAGCCATTGGTTTATATGATATTCATCCCTGATCACTTTATTCCGTATTCGGTCATACATTACCACCCCATCTATGTTCTCAATACACAAATTTCTTCAACATTCATTCGGTTTCTATCAACATATTTTCTTTTTCCACGATTATCTCCCATATATCAAAGTTGGCACAAAAATCATTATGTGGACTATCATCTTAACAAATTTGATACTGTCCAGTTCGAATGCATAAAGTTTAGTGCCTTATTACATTTATTTCGTATCGCTACACGCCGTTTGATATCCCTCTTAACTTTTTTTACTATTTGAGCCAACAATCGTAGTAGTGAGACTCTGGAATCAGTTACGAACCAATATAAGACTCACTCCGTCCTTGGCATGCTTTAAAAAGCGACTGAAAAACTCTTAATTTCTAGTTAGTAAAATAACGTGTTTCATTCCTGATTTTTCTTTTCCTTTCCTCTCCACCATCCCTTCCTTTCATTTTGATTGATGATATCTCACTTTATATGAAAAATAATGTTCGGGTGATTGTCCATCTTTGTGGGGTTCGTGGGCATATGCTCACGTATGTGTTTATGGATTACGTGGGGATGGATAGTAATTTGAATGATTTATGCGACCATGTAACTTGCTTAATTTACTTTTGTCTGGTTGGTTGGAAGAGATTGTATTTGCAATAAAAGTGTTAAATAAATAAAAAATAAATAGTAGTATTTATCAATCATAGTAATTAATATATTATTTATGTAGCACTATTTCGTTAAAAAACCATCAAGGGCGCTTTAATTTTTTTTTATTTACAAAAGGCAACTCACAGAGGTTGGGAACAAGATTTCACTGTAATGCGTCTCACTCTTTTAAGTTACAATGATGTGAGAAGCAAACACTAAAGCCGAAACTTCAGTAATCAATAGCATCACCACCATCATGCCCCTCCCCTATTAGGGTAAGCAGAGAGAACACAAATTTACTTCTTTTCTGGCACACATCCCTCGATTTTGTCACGTCTATGCATCACGTTTCACTCACATACATCAAAATTGGCAACAAAATACTGCAAAGGATAACAAAGAAGAAAAACACGTAAAAAAAATTGTTACACAATCATATATCGTGTTCTTACGACCTTAATATTTTTGTCCTGGGACACGGAGATACAAGGTAATGAGTGCTCAACGGTCCTGACATGAAGCTGTCCACCCGATCTTCCATCGTACGGTTAACGAAATTTATACCCAATTAGCATGTAACGTTACACTCTCCACACACGATATCATTACTGTAACAACATTTGTGGGGAACTTATTATAATAACCATGAAACCTAAGGGGTGCCTAAGTTATCATCTATTTATTTATCAATGGCACATTAAATACAATAATATTTAAATAATTTTCAGTTGTGCTTCATTCTTAAAAATAAAATTAAAACTCTTCTCTTTAATCCAAGAATTGGAGATTAACGAAAGACTTTCGACAACATACAGGAAAAGAATTATAATATACTGTGGGCATGTTGCAAGAAATATAAGAGTCTAGAGAAGCAGGTGATCACGGAGATTCTTCTTCTTCTTCTTAGTGTCATGTCAGGTCCCCCCAACGTTGACTATCACCTAAGAGTAGGCCTCATTTTCCTCGGCAGCCCGAAAAAGATCCCCAACGTTCCTTATACCAGTCCAATCACGTATATAGCGGAGCCAGGAGGTTTGTCTCCTGCCAACACTTATTCGGCCTTCTATGTTGCCTTGGATGATCAGGTGCAGTAATTTGTACTTTGCTCCTCTAAGTACATGACCCAAGTAGGACACCTTTCGGATTTTAATATTAGTCAGCAACTCTCTATAAACTTTGGCTCTTTGAAGAACCCTTGTGTTGCTGACCATATCCGTCCAGGATATCCGTAGCATTCTCCGGTGCATCCACATTTCGAATGATATGAACTAACCGCTTTATATTCAGAAGAACTAAAATTCGTCTAGTTTAGTCTCTAGTATTCTCCATAGCACTGCTTGGAGTGGAAACATGGATAATGAGAAAGAATGAATCAAATATAATAGATGCAATCGAGATGTGAATTCGCATGTGTATGCTTCGTATCCCATGGACTGTAAGGTGCACCAACGTCGCTTTTATTCAAGAATGGGAGATTACCTAGAAAAAAAATTTACTACATGCAGAAAAATAATCGGGACATACTTAGGGAATGCTGCTAGAAAAAAAAAGTGAAAGTCTAGAGAAGTTAGTGATCTCGGAGACAGCTGAGAGAAGGCGAGCAAGAAGAAGGTAACCTATGAGATGGACAGATTAGCACTTGCCACCCTGTGATGGATAGCGAATGACCAGGAATTATATTTTATTTCATTATTCGACATTTTAATACATAATAAAATTATTTTTATAGCTAATTACAAAAAATAACCTGACAGACTTTACATAATTTTAATTTTAAACATGCATTTTTCAATGGACGCTTAGCGTCCAGCACCGTGGCTGGCGGAATTTTTTAGCACAGTAAAGCAAGTGTTAAATAAAGGACGTAACATGAGTGTTAAGAGGCTTTAAGTGCTGCATTCAACCTGACAGGAGGTCATAGCAAACTGACCAAATAGAGCCATTATATTCAAGCGGACTACGCATTTATTTAGTAAACAACAATACAAATGTTTTTATTGAATATAAATTCTTGGATATTCTCATTCCATCATTTTCATGGCTTTATTTATAAAATTGATTATATCTCAGGAAGCTTCTTGAATGCTTCTACAACAGTAATATTTCTGCACTCTAGAATCTAGATGAAATATTTTATATGCTTTAGGACCAACTAATCAAATGGATCGATCAATTTTTACCCCATTTGACATTTCGTGTTTATCTTTTGTCGTATTTTTCAACTTTTCAAAGTAAACTTACAATGACGTTACAATAATCTACCCGATCCACACGACGGCATAAATTGTTCTAAAGGGTCTTTCAAATTTAGCAGTTTTTTTAATTCAATTTTTTTAATTCTAAATAAAACACACAATTTGCTTCAATTTAAAAAATACTTTTTATTGATCATTGAAGTATAATGTATGACATTTACACACAAAAAACAATATCCGCCAAACGTCCACCTCTTGCAGCTCCACAGATGTCCCCTCATTTGTCAAAATTTTCGATGACATTTTGGCATAATTGCAGTTCTAACTCACCAATAACGCCAATAATTTCATCCTCCTAGGAATTGATTGGGGGTCATTGTTATATACCTGGTTTTTCACGTAACTCCAGAGAAAATAGTCCAACGGTGTCAGATCACATGATATTACAATACATAAAATAATTCAGCAATTTGAACGAGTTGTATTGTATACGACTCCATTTTTATAAATGTTATACATTACACTTTTCAAATGTCACAAGACCCAGGCAAGTTCGCGACGCCATCTGTGTTCTATCCAAGAATGAAAAAAAACGCTCAATTCGAAAGACCCTTTATTATAGTCTTCAAGCAACCAAATATTCTTACAACTCACCAATCATTCATTAGGCTGCATAGAATGGGAATCAGTACAAACACTCTGATACACCTGTGGCAGTCGCCCACTCGGCGTTCATACATACGGTCAATGACCGATGAAATGACCTTCGGATTCCTCGATAAATCTAAGTAAACAAGTCCGAAGGTCACCTACATACAACAATTAATCGTTTTTGCATTTTCAGAAACGAGACGCAGGCATATCGCGAGCGCATTCTCGCGCGCATTCTAAAAAGATATAAATACCTACGTTACTAATAAAATTACACTCTCTTTCCGCATTGCGATCTAACGTGTTTTATTATTTATCAACAAACCATCATCATCTCTTCCCTTAAGGACATATTCCCTAAAGACCTATTTAAATTCTTCGGGAACTCATATAAATTTATTGCGAAGATTTTTTTTTACTTGATCCGCGGATGTGTCGGAATAATTTGTCAGATCAATTATTTTTCAATATCTTGTTGTCATACTAATAAATTTATTTTCATATATTGTTGAACCAAAGATCTCACAACCATATATTACAATAAATTGAAACAAAAAACATAGTTATCAAATTTAAATGAAATCAAAATATATATATTTATATTACAAATATTTTTATGATGTTACAAGCTACTATACTATATCATTACAAGCTACTATATCATTACAAGCTACTATAATAACAATCATGATAAAAAGATAATTTATACAATACAACGCCGTTTATGATAAAGCAAATTCTCCTCAAGGGCGCTTCAACTCGGGACATAAACCCACTAATATTAACAGATTAAAAATATTACGACATAAATTTATATCAGTTGGGTATAAATATAGAAAGGTGGTAGCTGCGGCCATTTATTATTAAAAACTTCCTCGCATCAGACCGCGATTATCACTGATGATGACGACCAAAGGAAGGCATTGATCGAGAATAATCAGCATTTTACAACTCGAGAAATTTACGAGATACTGTAAATATCGAAAACTATGGCCCACGTGCATTTAGCGAAGCTAAGATACGTGTAACGATACGAATTTGATCTAAACATATGGAAAATATTTACGGGTAATATATGACTTGAGATGAAACTGAACTCCTTTTACGATCATAATGTTTTAATACAAAGATCTACTTCATCTTATTTTAGGCCTGCTGGCCTGTTATGGTCCTGCATCATTGTTTCCCTCTTGTGACGTCGACTGCCAGCTGTCTTTCCATCTTTTGGGAGGTTGTCCTGGAGGTCTGCTTGCTTGGGGGATACTGTCCCTGGCCATTCTTATGGCTCATGGTTCCGCCATTTTAGAAACGTGTTCGTTCCAGAACCTTCTTCTCTGTCGTCCCCATCTGACAATATCTTCAAATTTGCACATCCTTCGGATTTCTGTGTTTCGTACTCTATCACGAAGGGTTTTGCCAGCGATATTCTTGAGTACCTCCATTTCGCTGGTTCGAAGGAGATTTTTGGTTCTGACAGTGTCGGCTCTGGACTCTATGCTGTATGTCATTATGGGGCGGACACAGGTCTTGTATATACTCACCTTGCTTTGGATGTTCATATGCTTGTTTTTCCAGAAAGTGCTCTTTAAACATTCGGAAATAGCTGCGGCCTTTTGTGATTGTTCAAGCACTTCGCCATAGAGGGACTGGACATGGACATGTTGTATTTTTTGGAAGCAGTGTGGACTCGATGTAGCATTTGTTGCAGGTCTTCCTCTGATTCGGCTATGATGGTGGCATCGCCAGCATAGCATATGATGTTTAGCATATTGTCGCCCATCTTGTATCCCAGGTTAAGGTCGGCAACTTCTTCTATATTTGTATCCATAACCAAGTTAAATAGAAATGGGCTTAATCTATATCCTTGTCTTACTCCGGCTGATGTTGGAACGTCATTAGAGAGTTCTCCGTCTACGCGAATAAAAATATATTCATTCATTATTTTTTCGTTTTGTATTTTTTTTTAATGTCCATTTTTTACTATCCAAATGCTGATTGCGATGTTTTTTCTAAGAAGGGTAAGATGTACGAGTATTATACCCATTTATTATTATTCAAAAGAGTAGTTTCATGATTTCTAAATTGCATTATAGAGGTTCACGTGTAATCGCGCAAAGGGAAAACTATGGTAACTGAATTAAGACTTTATAGGAAGTCGTTTCAGAGATTTTATATTAATTTATCAGTGTTTAACACGTTATCAAAATGCAATATTCTCATTGTCAAGTTTTTGTCCTTTAAATTTTATGTATTATAATTCCAACTTTTCACCAATTGGAAACTAATTTGATTAAAGGCATTTTATTATTGTGATAAAACGTACTGATTAAAAAAACAACTCAGTTTCATCAGAAGTCATATTTAAGTAAATATTTCTTTTCACATAGCCTGTGACAATAAACACATTACCTGTGATAAGACTTTTCACATAACCTGTGATAAGACAAGGACGACCTCCGTAACCTAGTTAATAACACGCCTGTTTTCCAACCTAGTGGTAACCGGTTCAATTCACGTTAATATTCACATTTTTTTTTTTAATATTTCCTGTTTATTTAAACATATTTCAAGTTGAATGCAAGAGAATATCATATACAATTTACCTTCTAGTTTGTAATTTTTATCACTTAAATGTAATTAAATATAATAATACAAAAAACACCAAGTCGTAAACGCACTCACCAAGAGAGTGTAGTAGATATGGGTTCGAATCCCATCGGTCACTGTTTGTTTTACTTAGTTCCTCATCAAGCATCGTTTTATCTCAATAAACTGTGAAAAGTAATGAAGAAATAAAAATATTAATTTATCAGCTATCGTAGTTTGCGCTTAACAGGACGATACCGAATAAGGGTTGTTTTTTTTCGTGACTAAGCTACGAAAAAACCTTAGGGTTTCGTGCAATATAATAAAGGGTTGCAAAAATCGATAAAAATCAAATAATTCCGTGTAGACACGCAAACTACGCAAAAAATAAACAAGGGGTGAATTCGGAGAATTGGCCTTTTCTGTATATATTTCATCGAATCTTTTTCCTGAATTTCAAGACATTAAAATTATTTGAAATTACACGATTCGTTGGGTTTCCTGGAAAAGCATTTTTTTTAAATCCTCGATGAGAAATTCACCCTAGGCTTATGGGATAGATAATACAAACGAATAAAGAAAATGTTGGCATGTTTTTTTTTTCTTTACGGGTGCCTATTATAAAAAAATCTTTGAAATTTAGAGATATAATCCATTCGGTTCAATGAATATGGTACATTTTTCTCTTCTAATGGATTTTTTGTAAATATATTTCCTGATTATGAAAATTATGTAAAAATAAAACGAAAATCCGAGGAATCCTGAACAGGATGACTTGTTGTTGAGACTCCTGTATTTCAACCTGGGGGTTGAGGTTTGGATTCCAGCTGGTAGCACACATCCATCACGCTATTCCCCGCAGGGGAAGGTAGAGAGAAAAGAATCGAATTACACGTTGGTCCCGTTAACATACTTTAAGATATATGAAGAGACCGTCACATCCCTCCTCAGGCTTAAAAGGTAGTATCCCAAAAAAACTAGAAGAAACCTTATAAGATAGAGCCTCGGTTGTCACGATCGTGGTATACTTTCTTCGTTTCCTCCACACTCATACATTTTCTCGAGTTCTTTCAGTTTCTTTTACTCTTTGCCTTTCATTCAATTGGACTATCATACTTTCTTCGGTCTTCTTTTACGAAAATTTCCACTCGTGCTTACTTGTTAATTTATTTAGTCTGTAAGTCAGCTGGTAATGTATTTCTGTTAAAATGCTTCCAGTCTTTTTTACATTTGAGGTATCCATAAGATCAATTTCCTAAATAAAATACCACACTAAATTCAACAATACCGTCCCGACCTATCACCTGACATCTGAATGTCAAAACTATAAATCTTCACTCGTGACTATTATTTATTCAATACTACGTCAGGACGTGAATAAAAATAAATATTCTTATGTGGCCAAACTTAAAGATTTCTTATATAAATATAGTTAAAACATCCATTCATAACAGTTATCCTTTATTTGATGCTTTATGTAACATTTTACCTAATATTTATTTATTTAACACTTTCATGCAAACACATCTATCTGGCAGATGTATTGCTTTAAAGCAAATTATTACAACCAATCAACTTTGGTTTCATAACTGTATTGTTATACATGACCATGTCTTTAACATAGTGTACCAAATATTTCCTCGAATAAGCGTTCTTCAAAGAGTCAAAGTCGATAGAGAGATGCTGACTAATATTAAAATCCGAAAGGTGTTCTACTTGGGTCATGTACTTAGAGGAACAAAGTACAAATTACTGCACCTGATCATCCATGGCAAAATAGAAGGCCGAAGAGGTGTTGGCAGGAGGCAAATCTCCTGGCTTCGCAATATACGTGACTGGACTGGCATAAGGGGCGTTGGAGATATTTTTCGGGCTGCCGGGGACAAAGATGTCTACTCTCAAGTGATATTCAACTTTGGGGGACCTGACATGACACTGGGAAGAAGAAGAAGATCAAATATTTACTCTATCCAACATTGTATAAAGCTCTCGTGTAAATCTTTTTCACATAACACTGGTTAATAATAATAAAAAAAATTCTGGTCGTCGAAAAGAAAGAAAGTCTGACAATAAACTCGCTAAATTGTATATTATACAAATAATTATTTAAATACATTGAAATAATATATCCCTTGTATCATATTCAATAGACACTGCCTTCAGTCAGCGACAAAAACAAAGCTTAAATAATCAAATAAACCGTCTCAGTCTGAAGAACAACATTTATACGAAAGCAAGTGCTGAAGTGCCAATGAAATATAACTCAAGAATAAAAGCCTCATAGACCTGTTAACTTCACCCGTACATTCTCCCCTTGAAACTGCTTGTCAACGACCCTTTCAGGAGCGCAGGACACGGCGCGGCGTATAGGATTGCCAGATAAAATTTATCTTAAGTCTTTACATATTTATGAAACAATTCCAGCCCATTACAGCCCCCCAAATCATCCATCCCACAGTCCGCCACGAACGTGCTCTGCCTTCGAGTAATTTGTTGGTTTTCTTTGACAAAAAAATGGCAAGCTATTTCTTTTCTTCCGTTGAGCTTCTTCCCCTGTTTTCGAACCTTCACTATCTCGTTCATTTTCTCCCCTTTATATATATTTTTGAACTTTATAAGGTTGATGATATTTGTTGAACATTTAAATGTCATTACACTATTCCACTTCCTGTTATATTTATCTACAAAGCGTCATATAAAGTCTAAACTTTATAATCTCAGTTTTTGACGAAAATTAGTTAACATTTTTTTTATAAATCAACGCTCTTCTCTTCTGTCGTATTCTTCGTGACCGAGCATCATGACTAATTCATGATTATGCTAAATATATGTATGTATGTTATATCAAACTTTTGACAGCATACAGTGATTAAGAATCAAACAAATAGCTAGAAGTCAAGAATCCATTTCATTATAACATTTCATATTAACTCAAAGGACTGCAATGTTATTTAAACTGACCTGCAATATTCAAGGTACTTAGTTTTTATGTTTCCAATAGTTATAATGTATTATATAGCACTTTTGTTGTGTATAGTACAACTTGGTGAGTTAACTATCATGTGGTGATCTTTTTCAACCAACCAGAAACGTGTTTAACAAGCCTAAAGTGAAAATCAGGCTGGAAACCTTTTTAAAAATTTGATAATCAACGAATGTTGAACTTGCAAGCCCCAGGACTGTAAGACAAATTTGTGAACAAAGCAATAGAGATTGTAATTACAACCATGCATATATGGAAGTTATAGTAACAACCGTACAGGATTTCATCTCTGTTCTATGTACCAACTTGCTGAATCTATGTAATGGATAAATACTCAGTTTCGTGTAGTTTAGAGATATTAAACCAAATGATTAGATATATTATCGGCACCGCATCGCATCATGAGAAGAATCTTCCTTAGTATACTTCTACATGAATAAAAAATATTCAGACCCAGATGATGTAAAAGGAGAAATATGTATAATGCGGAAGATAAATAAACAGTTTGCGTTGCAGACATCGAATAACATGATATTTTTAAAGAAGAATGTATAAGAATCAAAATGTGTGTCTAAGATTCATTTTTAACCTACGAAAGTACGACTATATAACTTCATACCAGAAGACATTGAACTGGTTTAATGTTAGAAATAGACGCTAAATTCACATACTGTCTCTATTGTATAACATCTTATCTCGCCGAAAATTTTCAGCTTCTTTCTAATCATGAGTAGCGCTACGCTCAAACAGAGATTGTTCATTGGCCTTTCCAGTTCACCGCTCCTCTTTCTTTACGTCGTCCTTTACTGTCCATGCAGTGAGACTCTGGAATCAGTTACAAACCAATATAAGACTCGTTCCGTCCTTGGCATGCTTTAAGAAGCGACTGAAAAAACTCTTAATTTCTAGTCAGTAAAATAACGTGTTTCATTCCTGATTTTTCTTTTCCTTTCCTCTCCACCATCCCTTCCTTTCCTTTTGATTGATGATATCTCACTTTATATGAAAAATAATGTTCGGGTGATTGTCCGTCTTTGTGGGGTTCGTAGGCATGTGCTCACACGTATGTGTTTATGGATTTCGTGGGGATGGATAGTCATTTGAATGATTTATGCGACCATGTAACTTGCTTCATTTACTTTTGTCAGGTTGGTTGGAAGAAGGAAGAAAAGGGAGACCGCCTGACAATAAGCCCGCCAGATTGTATTGCAATAAAAGTGTTAAATAAATAAATAAATATAAAATCATAGAAGTTGTGTGAAAGTCTGTATGGATGTAAATATGCAGAAAGATGTGTGTCTCACTGGCAAAGTCTAACGCTTTCTTTTCTGTACCAACCCCTACAGAGATGGTTTTATGGTATTGTATTATATTGTATTACGCTTTTGTTATATTCAGTGCAGCCTGGTGGGTGTATTTCTACGTGGCAATATCTGCCAACCAACCAGAAAGATGTTAAAGTAACCTTATGTAAAATTCAGACTTCTCTTCTTCTTCTTCCTGGCACTGTCCCAACTCATTGCCTAGGCAGGCTGTTGGAGTCGGCTTTTCTTGTTCTCAGGCTGTATATTCTTTGGTTCTGGGTGTTGCTTTCGTCTAGGCCGTTTTTCTGCAGGATTTTTGAGCATTGAGTCATCCAGGAGTTCTTTGGTCTTCCTCTGGACGGCTGTCGAGGAAGATCCACAGACATTGTCTGATTTACCATATAGTCTGGTGGTCTCCGTCTTATGTGCCCGTACCATCTCAGCTGTCGCTCTTCCAGCTTACTGTTTATGTCAGTAACCCCCAGACTACCACGAATGCGTGAGCTCTTAATTATATCTTTCAATGATACTCCTGCCGACCACCTAAGCATTCGCATTTCTGCTGTTTCCAGTTGCCTAGAGCAGGAGCTGTACATAGTCCAGCATTCTGAGCCATACATAATTGCGGGTCTAACGATAGTCTGGTATACCTTTCCTTATGTAAAATTCAGACTGGAATCCTTATTAAAAAAATCTGGGTTTCACCGGTTTTTGAACCTGCATGGGAGACAAGTGCCACGAAGCTTGTCTATGTATGGATGTATTGTATTAAAATATATTTCAAGTCTGATCACAAGATTGTACTGTTTACAACGGGAGTGTATTACGTTACCAAAATTATTGAGTATATTAGAGTATTTATACTCGTAGTTAAGGCATTAACATCGTAAAGGTTTAAAGACATTTTAATTTGTTTTATCAAACACCGTTTATTCACTTTTATGTAACGGTATAACCCTACCAGTTTCAAGACTTTCCTTTCATCGGGAGCACAAATAAAACTCTTGTCTTACTATTGAGAATACTGTATTTTTTTCGTTATGAAAATATTCCATCAACGTTTGTTTTAACTTAAATATTTCCTTGAAATTTCAACATGTCAATGTGTTGACAAATCGGTTTATCAACCAACAGAGGGGAAAACTGCGGGCTGGATGGGTTATGCTAGTGGAATGGGGACTTGGAAACGGATGCTGTAAATAAAGGGCAACAGAAGACAGCGGGAAGTGAGAATACAAGAAAAAGCAGAGTATTTATTGTCTTAGAGAACATCTCAGCGCAGGAAACTTGGATATAATTTCTGTTGTCATATTTATAAAGAATTACATTTAATGGTACTCTTATTGTTTACATGATTTTTGGTTAACTTGCTTGTAAAGCATGCTGGCGCTTCGGGTTTGATCCTTGGAGAAACGTGCTCTCGAGGTGGTTTTGCTTTAAAATTAAATTACCTGAATCTAGAGCTCGCTATGAAATATGACCTCCTTGGGCTAGTCTGTAAGACGCCTTTATCCTAACCCCGAGACGTTTCATATCGACAGAAAAATGTTTTATTCTTAAAAGTAAGTTAACCTTTAATGATCATCACCATGATACATATTTACATTTGAAGTAGATAGATGGAACAGATCTCCAATTTTTTTACTTGCAGATCCTTATGTTGGAACCGAAATTCCATTATGAGCAGTCAACTTAGCCTTTCTGGAAATGCTCTGGTCAATAAACACATTGTATTTTGAACCATTTACCTTAAAAACTGCATCTTCTATCGATTCGCATTATTTCCTTATTTCGTCAAATGATTCTCGTATTGACAAATTTACTTTATATTATATAAAACTCGTTTGTAAATCTTTCACTCAGCAGTGGAAACAAAATTGTTAAAAAAAATTCTAGTTGGTAAGAAGATATTGTTGTATTGAAATAACCTCGTTAAGTGTACTTTAAACAACAAAAGTGTAATAAAATAATAAAATACTAATCATGAGGTGCATGGCCGCGCGTTAACGCACTGGACTTCCGTGCAAAAGGTCTGTGGCGGTCGCCCACTCGGAACACTGTGGGCGTTCATACATACGGTCAATGACCGATGAAATGACCTTCGCATTCCTCGATAAAATCTAAATAAACAAGTCCAAAGTTCACACGCCGGCCATTCAACCCATAGCCGAGCGGACCGCATTCCATACTAGAGAGAGAACGCAACACGCTTGTCTCGCCAGTTCCGTATTTGAATGATACCTACATACAACATTAATCGTTTCGCTAATGCAGAAACGAGACGAAGGATATCGTGCTCGCATTCCCGCACACACGCGGAAATAGTATAAATACCTACGTTTACTAATAAAAACTCTTCTTCCGCATTGCGATCCAAAACGTGTTTTATTTATCAACAAATCATCCTCATCTCTTCCCTCTAGGACATATATCCTAAAGGTCGTTGGTTTGAACCACGCGCTGTGTTACTCCCCTCGAACGACACAGGCACTCTTTCCACCTAGTGTTACAGGGTATAAGGTTACCTATGACTGTGGTCATATGTATTATTTAAATTTAAAAAAAAGAACTTATCGCTGGTGTGTTATGTAAGATGTAAATGCTTTAATAAGCGACTGAAAGAACTCTTAATTTCTGGTCAGTAATATAACGCGTTTCATCCTTGATTTTTCTTTTCCTTTCCTCTCCACCAGCCCTTCCTTTTTTTGATTGAAGATATCACACTTTATATGAAAAGGAATGTTCTGGTGGTGGTCCGTCTTTGTGGGATTTGTGAGCGTATGCTCACGTATGTGTTCATGGATTTCGTGGGGATGGATAGTCATATGAATGATTTATGCTACCATGTAACTTACTTCATTTAATTTTGACTGGTTAGCTGGAAGAGATTGCCACCTGACAATACGCCCGCCAGGTTATATTAGCAATAAAAGTGTTAAATAAATCAATAATATAAGCACTCTGAAATTATTTGCATGTACTATAGAACGAATGAATGAAAAACTAAATATGAAGTTTAAATGTAAGTAGAAGGGGTGGCTGTGAAAGACAATAAAAAGTATGGTAGGATCAAGAGAATGATATTAATAAGACTTTCAATAAAAATATATATAATTTATCATCATCATCATCAATGGCACTACAGCCCATTGTGGGCCCCGGCCTCCTCCAGCAGTCGTTGCCATTCCCCCCTATCCTGGGATGCACTCCTCCAGCCCCTGATGCCAATCACGTTTGCATCATTCTGCACCCCATCCATCCACCTAAGCTTTGGTCTGCCCACGCTACGTCTTCCTTGGGGCTTGGAAAAGAGTACTTTGTTAGGCATTTCCTCTTCTCCCATTCTTGCTACATGCCCCGCCCAACGTAGCCTCCCAATTTTGATGTATTTTATAATGTTGGGCTCTTTGTATATGCTGTATAACTCCTCATTATATCTCACTCTCCAAGATCCATTTTCCTGTATGGGTCCGAATATTTTTCTGAGTATTTTTCTTTCAAATATTAGAAGGGAAGATTCGTTCGATTATATATAATTTATAGCCTTGAATAATAGTGGAAGAAATGCCTGGGTTCGAACCGACGACCTTCCGCACGGAAGTCCAGTGCGTTACCGCGCGGCCATGCACCTCACGATTACTTGTAATGATTACTACTGCTTTATTGTATTATCATTTAAGTTTTGTCATAGTGTGCATGGTAACGGTGAGGTGACCGGTGAGTTTGCTGGTATGCAATGGCTCACTCATTTAAAAAAAAAAACCTCCATGGCACAGCTTCACTTTCCAACTGAATTGACGTTAGAATGACGAAGGTATCCTCTACTACGAAGTCTAGCAAGTAGTTTTATTAACTTGTCTTATATGCATATTTTTCCATGTTATGTTATATACATTGTTGTGTAATATTTTAAATGCATTTATCACCAAATATGGAGCTCCGTAAAATAAAAGTCAAAATCTTTCATAACTAATTTTCCATAAACTTGCAAAGTTCATCCTTTTGTGGATTGCAAAAAAAATTGTTAAAAAAATCAAATAAAACAGTCTCACAATTAACTGGAAATAATTTGCGTCACCAGAAGCAGTCATTGCAGCCACTATAGTCGTAATAAAAGTTTACTTTTACGATTTGCAAATAGAATATTTTACTGTGCATTTTGAAGTTTTGCCAACGTACAAATATATTTTTAGAGCGATCCAACGAGATTTTATTGTTTTTCCTTGGCTTAGCTCGCTGTGCCAAAATTGAATAAAAAAAAGCTATTAGCCATTCGACTTTTCGTTCGACATTATTTTGGATTTTGTACCATTTCCAAAAAAAAACTAATACTAGTGTGCTTTATATTTTTGTGTGTTCCGTTCCATATAGATTGACTGGCGGCCTAGATCTATCGGTTAGCATTCACGCTATGTAACCAGACGCACCAAATTCGATTCCTAACGGATTCACTTCCGGATAGATTTGTAGGGTACCCACGTCCCTAAAATATTGTCAACATGCAGGGTCAACGACCGATGAATCAACCTCTGGATATGTACAATTGTCACATACCAGAGCGTCAACACTGTTTACACGCAAATAATATTTTCATCACATTCCAAGGTAGAAGGGGAACATATCACGCCGTCTCGCCGTTTCGACAATAAATATCCTACCCACTGTATTATCCGCAGCGCTTGCGACCGCCTCAGCGCGCGCAGGAGTGAGATCGAGATGTGCCGCGGACGCAGTCACGCGTCCCGTTCTGAAATTCTATATATACCTACTTATCGATGAATAGAGGCACTTGTTATTATTCACTTGACCATTCATCGCTGTTTACTATTTATCGATTATTCACTCTCACTTTTATCGCATTCCTGAATCGACGTATTTTATTTTAAATACAAAACAAATCAAAATCATCACGACGTATCAAATTAAGCATCCCGCTAAATTGATGACCCCGAACGAAAAGGAACACAGAATTCGACTAAAGCGAATGCAGAGATGTCAACAACATCATCATCAGCACGTCCTACTAGGACATATGCTAAATACAGCACGTCCTACTAGGACACACGCTAAAGATTTAACGCATATAATGTTTTACATCAGAATATATGATTGCTTATATACTGCTCATCATTAATTATTAAACCGCTGATAGGCAATTCAAAAACAACGATATGTTAAAAGGTCTGCCTAGTGGAAAGCTGCAACGAATTAAGCCTATCGGTCGTCTTGAATCTTTGATCTCCTTGCCATCGGAACTTTGGCTTTGCACGCCAGCAAACTCACCGGCAACATCGCTGTACTAGATTCGATGGCACACCTACGTTGGACGATCGGAGTACACCGGCATGTTTTTTTTCTCTCTCTTTTTTGAAAGAATTGATTTAACTGAAATCATAGGTATCATTATATCCCCGAATAATAGGCGGAAAAAATCCTGTGTAATCTGAGGGTAATAGTAAAGCCCGGAGTTTAAACCGACGACCTTCCGCAAGGAAGTCCAGTGCGTTACCATACGGTCCTATACCTCAAGACTTATATAAGAAGGTATATATGGACGTAAAAAAGTTACCTCCCAATATCCTTGAAGCGAAGGGTCTACAACCAGTGCATTCTCCCAGTTCTTACGTATGACTGCGAGACATGGACGCTCACAGTAAAAAAGACACAAAAAATCATCTAGCAGTGGATCGACCCTGGTTGACAATGATGATGATAATATGGACGTAAAAGAAGTGAAATATGTATGTCTCGATTGGAAAGTCTGACGCTTTGTCTTCTCAGTCCACCTCTGCAGACGGCTTATTGGTATATATTTATGTTTGTATAAATTTAAAATTCTTTCTTAAATTTATGTTTTTTTTTAAATTTATTTGCTCTGAGAAGATAATATTGAAGTATGACAGGTCCTGACACCGTAACCCTTGACAGGACCTGTCAAAACTTCCCCAATCAATCAAAAGAGAGACTGGAGGAGGTCTCCTGGAATATCTGCGTTTTTTGTACGAATAATAAATAACATTGTTAGGGTTGTTTTTCACTTCAGAAGATCTGCATATTCATATCGATGCAATTTGAAAGATTCTATTGATTTTAAGAAAGAGCTTTATTCAAACCTGAAAATTAAGAAAATACTTCTCGAGACGTCAACGTAAGCTGAAAACTAATGTGTTAAGTAGCGTGGAAAATGACACTATGAGATGATTTAGACATTTTGAAAGGATAAGTACGAAAGACTGACTAAAAACATAGAACTCAAGTGTAAAGGGAGCCAATCTTTGAAGAGAACGACCGAGAAAAGTGTGGTTGGAACACTAATATGTTAAGTAGCGTGGAAAATGACTTTTGAGGTGATTTAGACATGTTGAAAGGATGAGTGCGAAAGACTGACTAAAAAACCGAACGCAAGTGTAAGTGGGTGCCAATCTTCGAAGAGAACGACCGAGAAAAGTGTGGCTGGAACATTAATGTGTTAAGTAGCGTGGAAAATGACTTTTGAGGTGATTTGGACATGTTGAAAGGATGAGTGCGAAAGACTGACTAAAAAACCGAACACAAGTGTAAGTGAGAGCCAATCGTGGAAGAAAACTACCGAAAAAAGTGTGGTTGGAATAAGTGAGTGAGTTAGAGAAATAGACAGAGCTGTATGAAAATATGTATAGATGTTGAGGAGGCAAAATAAGTATTTTTGACAGGATAGCTAGGCGCTCTGTCCTATCTTCCTACCTCTACGAGATAATGGCATGATGATATTTTATTTTTCATCAACGATACAATGTACTCGTACCTTTCAAAAATTAATTTGTGCTTTATTACAATACAATATTTACTAAATAATCTTTAAATTAAAAAAACATTAAAATAATACATAAGTCAAAACACGAGTCAAAATGATTACGAAAATATAAAAAAATCGCAATATACACAGCTGGTCATACGATCACAATGTTATATTGATTTTTTTCCTTATTATTTTGAGAAGTGAAAATAAAGTTATAGAAATGTTTTTTGTTTATTTATTAAATGCTTTGAATTTAGCTTCGTAAAATACCATAGAATATTAAACAATAAATTACTTCGTTATTTCACTTTATTACTTTAATCCCCGCAACATGCGTGTCCTCCTCCTATCCCGAGGTTTTCTTCTGGTGAAATGATCCAGGTTGGTTATGAGAGCAGTGCTTGTATCAGGATGGCGTTTTTTTACTTTGGACCATACACATCAAA
This sequence comes from Odontocerum albicorne, assembly GCA_949825065.1. Taxonomy (NCBI): domain Eukaryota; kingdom Metazoa; phylum Arthropoda; class Insecta; order Trichoptera; family Odontoceridae; genus Odontocerum; species Odontocerum albicorne. The sequence continues at coordinate 34,044,002 of OX463856.1, forward strand.
AGTGTATATTTACGGAAAGATTTCAGTTTTATTAAATTAACAACAAAAAAACTTTGTTTGACAGTTCAGTTCGATCCCTCCACCACCCACGATGGTATGAGGGACAAAATAAGTTCCCATTCAGCGCAATCTACACTGGAATATTGAAATCATTATTTTTTATGGAGAAGATTTCAATATTTCAGTGTAGATCGTGCTACTTATCACGGTCACGTAGTGAAGTATGAACTCTTTGAAGGCACTCCTCTGGTGAAAAGAATAGTGGCGTTGATGGATATAAGGTCCAGCCTAGCAATTGCAAGTACTTTCACAGAAAACTTCAAATGCAGCGAAACTATCTTTTGACGCCACTAGACCGGAGTAGTCAATCGAGTCGAAAATGGCTGACTCCTTCGGGAGTGGAGTGAAGACTCTGTAAGTGGAGACTCCTTCGGGAAGTCTCGATTTACTCGATTATTATAGCACTATCCCTGAATACGATCTGCGGATAGATCCAGATGGCCACACAATTAATAACAGGACGAAGAGACAACGATTGAAACTAAAGAGGTTGTCATTAAAGCTTCCATGCCCAGAGATAAATTTGGTAGTCGAGTTAGTAGCATGGTTACACCCATAGTAAGCTGAAGTGCGCCCTGATGTAAGGAGAAAATTTAAATGGCTGTCTTTCCACGGATGAGGACGATCATCCTTAGAAGTCAACAATATTAATGCGTAGAAAAAATATTTAAGTGGTGTGAAACCTTTTGCATTCTTTAGTAATTTATTATTTTTTTATTTAAGCTTATCGCTTTGCGTATCTTTTTTTTGGTATAGGCAGTATATCGTACTTTATAGAGTGCTTTGTGAGATAAATCTTCAAACCCTCGTAAATAAACCTGACATATATTTATGTTATTCAGATAAAAAGCTCTTTAATGACATTTGATAATTCTCAGCTTAAAATATATTTCATTGAAACACGCAAAAGCTAGAACCTTTTTTAACAAACCTTATCTAACGAAATATTTAAATAATTTGTATTTATAACAAACTTTATCTAATGAGATATTTAAATACGTGATATTTATAACAAACCTTATCTAATGAAATATTTAAAAACTTTGTATTTATAACAAAACTTATCTAACGAAATATTTAAATTCTTAATATTTATAACAAACCGTATCTAATGAAATATTTAAATACTTGATATTTATAACAAACCTTATCTAACGAAATATTTAAATACTTGATATTTATAACAAACTTTATCTAATGAGATATTTAAATACTTGATATTTATAACAAAGTTTATCTAACGAGATATTTAAATACTTGATATTTATAACAAACTTTATCTAACGAGATATTTAAATACTTGATATTTATAACACACCTTATCTTACGAAATATTTTAATCATTTATCTTCAGTAATCCGAGATCGAAATTCGATAACACGATATCATAATATTAAGGTCTCAAAACATTAGTTCCCTTGGTGTTCACCAAATATAGCGTTTGCACTATCAGAATCACTAAACGGTGTATCTTTTTAAATGCAGTGTATCTTATTAAATGTATTATTGAAAAGTTAATCGTGATAAAAAAGTGAACAAAGAAAGTAAATGAATATATTAGTGAACGAAGAAAGTAAATGAATATATTGGTGAACAAAGAAAGTAAATGAATATATTAGTGAACGAAGAAAGTAAATGAATATATTGGTGAACAAAGAAAGTAAACGTATATATTGGTGAACAAAGAAAGTAAATTAATATATTGATGAACAAAGAAACTAAATGACTATATTGGTGAACAATGAAAGTAAATTAATATATTGGTGAACAAAGAAAGTTAATGAATATATTGATGAACAAAGAAAGTAATTTAATGTGTTGGTGAACAATGAAAGTAAGTGAATATATTGATGAACAAAGAAAGTAAATGAATATATTGGTGAACAAAGAAAGTAAATGAATATATTGGTGAACAATGAAATATCGGAGCAAGTTTAGGAATTACAATGAAAGATCGGAGCAAGTTAATTTTGAGTTGTATTTTCTCAGACGATGGAAGAGGTGCGAGATGAATCGAAAGGCGTGTAGCGATATAAAAACAAAGTCAATGGGGCACTCAAACATATTTTTTTAGAATCCGACAGTATCAAAATTAAGACGATGGTGAACAACAGTATTCTACTACCAACTTTGATTTATAGAAGCGAAACGGGGACGTTGGAAAATAGTGAAACGAGCCTATTAAACACAGTAGAAATGTACTATATGTACTGAGATGAACACATGGGATGGATTTGAAGTTAAGGCTGATGTGTTGAATAAGATGAAGACCACTTTACGATGGTGTGGGCAAGGTAATTAATTTAAGTCTAACGCTCTTCTCTCTCTGCCTACCCTGGCAAGAAAATGGCGTGATGCCATGTATGTTTGTATGAGTACTCTATTATGGTACAAAAATAACAATTTTCAGACTCAAAGTAATGAAAAACTACTTTCAATTTTCAAATAAACAATTTTTTTCTATGAATCATATTTTCCTTAGTGCTTACTTAAAAAAAACTCTTTGAAATCGTTTTTTTTTAAACGCCTTCTCTTTTACAATAGATAAAAGACTTGACCATCTCGCTGAAAGCGTCAGACCGCGTTGGGAAAAGGTGATTGAAGATATCCTCGGGGAAGAGGAATAGCAGGAGAAGTAGATAGATAGAAGGAAGGCAAGACAGGGCAGAAGATATGGCAGGTGGGAGGGGACAGGGCAATGAAAGGCAGAGAGTTAATCCATTAGCGAAGCGGCCATAGGGGAAACAATGAGGGAATCTGAATAGAGCGAAAAAATACTCAGCTACAGCGGGATTCAAAATGTTTCCAATCATCATCATCCACGTTTCTTTACGAGTCGGGGCTGCAGCCGCGGAAAATCTTTTATTTATCTAGAAATAATAAAAAGGTTCATTTAGGTTTATTGATAGTTTAGGAACGGTTGTAATATTATTGAGCGACGTGATTCTGACCGACGCGATTACTAGAAGACAGGAAAACTGCCAAACGATGGCATATAAAGCATCCGAAACATCCACCTGTCCGCAGACCGGAAGCGCATCACCGCCACAGCACCTCGCTGGTATCGTACTATCGATGCGAATCACGTCGGGGTCACCACTTTGGGGACGGTTGTCCCTAATGGAGAGATGATGAAGATGATCGTTGGTTTAATAAAACTCGTTTGAAATCGGAATATGCAAAGAGGTATTTTATTGTTAAACGTCGGTATTTATAATATTTGGAATGTGCGTGAGACTCGCTGTCTCGCTGTCTCGTTTCCGCCGGACAATATATTTATTGTTATCAAGTCAGGTATTCATGTGATTTGTAGGAAGGCGCAGAAGATATGTCGCTGTCTCGTTCTCGCTAAACAACAACAGCGACTCGCGCCTCGACCACAGGGACAAAGGTCGCTACAATAGCAACAAATGATGTACATATATACATATTTTATAAAATTTGGACTTCTCGAGGCTTTTCTTTTTTTCGTTCTTGTTGACAGGTAACCTGATATATGTGAGATTACTTGGGGTGGTATATGTGGGCTTACTTTTTACTTTGTTTTCTGCCATATATTTTGTTATTTTAGTCTAGATGTACAAGGGTGTGGGCTGAAAACCCCCCGATGTCCTTGCGGTCGGGCTCGCCCTACATTAGTGGGGTGTATCTCGACCGGGGAAATGTTTGTGGGACGAGCCCGAACCTTTTAATGTCTTCTATCTTAAATGTATTTTCTGCAGTTTATTTTGAAATATATGTACACTACTCGGAATGAATTTATTATATATGATATATGCACACATTGTGTTGCTGTCAAGGAACCTTTATTTGTTTGTTTGAATTGATCTGAGGCGGTATTTGTGGATTTGTTTTTTTTTTCTGCCATCTATTTATTTTCTGTTTTTTTTTCTTATTCTACATGTGCAAGGGTGTGGTAAGAAAAATATCTGGCCTCCCCGTGGCTGGGCTCGCCCTATATTGGTGAGGTGTATCTTGGCTGGGGGATGTTATTAGATGAGCCCAGACCTTTTGATAGCTTCTGTCTTTAATGTATTCTCTGCAATTTATGTGTTTTTGAAGTGTTATTTAAATATATTATGTGCTCATACATATTATGTTGCTATCAATAAACCTTTATTTATTTTATTTATTATTTTTAATACGTGTTCTAAAATAATACATATATTTAAAAGCTCTACAAAATATTAAGTAACACATGTCAAATTCCATTACCACATAAAATTTGGCACCTTTAAAATATTTCGTTATGATAAAATTTCGTTATACTGAATACAGGAGAAAATATTGTTTTATTTAATAAAAAAAATCTTAATTAAAATAGAGGAGGCATTATTGCCCTTTTATTGACATATTTATCTGAAATGCATTGATTTTTTACTTGAAATTCCCAGATCCAAAGGTTGTAAAAATGCTTTTCAATTTGGGGTAAAAACATTCAAGTTCAGTGTTTACTGGCTTGCATGTTAAATATTTAAACTAATTGTAATTTGTTTTATCAAACACTGTTTATTTCACTTTTTGTAACGGTATAGCCCTACCGGTTTCAAGGATTTCACCTCATCATCAGGAGTCTTGTTTGTGCTCCCCCGATGATGAAGTGAAAGCCTTGAAACCGGTAAGGTTATACCATTACAAAAAGTGAAAAAAAAACAGTGTTTGATTAAACAAATTACAATGTCTTTAAACCTCCTCAATGTTAATGCCTGAACTATAAATAATATATTTAAACTAAGTATTTTTTATTAATTAAACTAGTTACAATTATAAATTAAACTAGTTGCAATTATAAATTAAACTAAGTATTTTTTATAAATTAAACTAGTTACAATTATAAATTTAACTGAGTATTTTTTTTATATTTTTTATTTGAGCGCACAAAATTTACTAACCATTTGTTAAATATTGCTTGTGTCACCCAAGTGCTGTTGGTTTGAATATCTTCAGCGGGGTTTTCGACTGTTTTTTTTTTATGTAAACCGAAATTTTTATTTGGTTAAAACAGTATTTATTCCTCCTCCGTGGTTGCAGTCCTAAGACTGGTTTGCAGCAATTTCAACTCTTCTCCTCCATTCCCCCCTGTCCTGTGCGGCTCTTTTTAAATCTGTATATGTTGAGCAGCGCACGTCCACCAACAGGTCCTCCAGGTACTCTCGGCGTGGGCGTCCCCTAGAGTTTGTCCCCTCGGTCATACCCTCCATTATGGCATGCAAGAGGCCCTCTTGTCGTATTATATGACCGATCCATCTTGCACGCCTTTCGGACAGGATCCTGAGCAGGTGCCTTCCTCCTTCGATTCGTTGGAGAACCTCTTCATTTGTGATGCGGTCTCTCCAGGAAATTCCTAATAGTCTTCTATAGGACCACATCTCAAAAGCCTCTAGTCTTCGTCTATCTCTTTCGGATAGGCACCATGTCTCGTAGCCGTACATCAAGATACGTATCATTTATTAAATACTCGTATATTATTTTGTTAACGTTCATTTGATTCAACAAAAAATATTCGTTATTCTGTAAAATGTCGTTACTTCGGTAATCTTTATAATGAGATTTGATCCGTATAATCTACCATAAGTTTTGATTTATAGTTGGATCCAGCTTGAGAAGAATCGTTGGATATGACTGATCCTGTGAACTGTTTCCTCGTCTTGTATATTTATCATCCGAAGACTTATATAATCGAATATACTTGCTGTTTAACACACTTCTTAAAATTTGAAACTAATGCCAACTTTAATAAAAGAACATTAGAAGAATGGATGATTAATCGGATTGGCAAAACGTCTGCTGCATTGAAAGTTTGCACTGACTTTAGACTAAAATGTCTCTCCCAAGACCTTAGTTATCAACACCTTTGATATATTTGAAATTGTTCGCTTCTAAAAAGTCTACTATATATTGGCACGTACCGCGAACGGATTGATTTCAAAGTTTGTCCCTTTGTATTCAATTTCCTTAACCCTTCCCTTACGGTGATAAAAATAATACGCGTGCTCCGGTGTTGGGTAGTGAATACGCAATAAAAAATTACCGATTTTAAATCGGAAAAATAAGAACATTCATAGATAATCCCCTTAATTAATTATAATTGAAGTTAAAAATTATTATAATTGAGATTTATTTGCTGAAAACATTAAAAAACCATCTGGCAACGCTCACGGAACGGGCGTACGTCTAATCTATTAGCAAGCCCAGAAGCTACTAGAGGCGCGGAACGTCAGTCGCATACCCCGGCGCTTACGCTTAATGCTTGCGACGTTGAGACAATTCAGCTCCTCGCAATTCAGTCTAGTATGCAAGAGTGAGATGCGAATATAGTGTCACGCTTCCCGCATACTATTCACCTATCGTCAAGACGAGGCACTCGCAGCGTTTAAATGCGAATTTGTTTTCGATCTTTACAAAACACTTCGATGTAGTCGATAAATTCTGATTATTATTAATATAATTTTTTAAATCAATGTGTAAATATATTATGGAGGAATACCTAAAATCTTAACCTTGTATTTATTATATTTATAGAGATATTGATGGTTATTAGAAGCAACGTGTAGAAGATACCCAACACAGGGAAGGAAAGGTTAATGGAATATCTCCAGTGTGTCTTTTGAATAAAAAATAATCTACATAAGTAGATATTCCGTTGAAGAGGATTTAAAGCTTTGAGGTGAATTCCATCTTCATTAAATAAATCCATTGTTCCGAATCGATTTAACAGGGTGGAGTATTATGAGAAAGCCTTTACCGTTGCTGGTCCTATTGCGGGGAACAGACTACTTCTTAGGGTTAGAGATATGGATTGCATGTGCAGCTTTAGGAAGTACTTCAAGACAACCCTTTCTCAGGAGTTATTATCAAAATTTGTGATTATATATGAACACTATATAACTCCTAAAGCCGAATGTGTTACTTTACACTATCGAAAGATCTACAAATATTTATTTCCGGTCCGTCTACCCTTGGTAAATTCATATGATTTTCTGATCAAATATATTTTTTGAAGTACTCAATTTATTGGCAGTAACCTCCACCTTTGTATCTTTATACTCAATTTAAAGATATTTTTTTTGTAATATTTTTAAACTGTCAATATCAGTGGATTCCAATAAATTAATATTTGCAATACAAATTGTCCTTCAATTATTATTTTTAAAAGGTCACTAAATTGTTGAAATAAGTCAAAATTAATTAAATGTATGATTAATAATACATTTTAGTCAATCCTTGTGAATTTTTCAAAATGTAAGATTCAAATATTAAAACACTGTTTATTCCACTTGAAAATTGTAATTTATTTTTATCAAACACTGTTTATTCCACTTTTTTATGACGGTATAACCCTACAGGTTTCAAGGCTTTCACCTCATCTTCAGGGGAGCGCAAACAAGACTTAATGTTGTTCGAACTGGTACCGATATAGACGCTTCAACGGTTGGAGGCTGGGGGGTGAGGAAGGCTAGGGATAATTTCGGCCAAGAGCGGGGAAATTTTGGGGAAATAACTGTTCAACAGATGTTCCGATCGGTATACTGACTTAGAAATTTCTAGGGCCTCTAATCTGTCCAATTTATTTCCGTTGCCACTAATATGGCGGAGGATTTGTTAAGGCGGATTTGTGTTCACGAAATCTCTTTTCAAAAGATCTTCCTGTCTTTCCTATATAGAAATTATCACAGTCAGCACATAAAAGTTTATACACACCACCCTCTAATTTATTCTGAAATCTTTCTGAAATTTCCCCAAAATCTCCCCGCTCTTGGCCGAAATTATCCCTAGCCTTCCTCATCCCCCAGCCTCCAACCGTTGAAGCGTCTATATCGGTACCAGTTCGAACAGCATTTAGTCTTGTTTGCGCTCCCCTGAAGATGAGGTGAAAGCCTTGAAACCGGTAGGTTTATACCGTCATAAAAAAGTGGAATAAACAGTGTTTGGTAAAAATAAATTACAATGCCTTTAAACCTCCACAATGTTCATGCCTTAACTATAAACAACAAACAAACCACTTGAAAATATTTTTAACCCAACTAGTTTCAAGTAATATGTGACTCATTTTCAGGAATATTCCAAACGAACCAGTTAGTTTGGAATATCGATTTTTTACAGTTCGGAATACCGAGTTTTCACGGAGGAAACGCGATTTTCTCAGTTTTAATACTAAAAGTCGAGTTATGTTCTTAGATTGAAGATTATTATAATATGCAACATCTCCTTAAAGTTCTTATTATCCAAATAGTATTCCTAATAAATCAGCGCCAATAGAGCATCCTGTACGACTATTGATGCTGCGAGATGCGGTAAGCACTTTCTTTAAGGTGAAATGTTTCTAATAATAGAGAATGGTCTTTACTGGCATCATCTTCAAAAGTCTGAAGGTTTTACCTTTTATTTCGGCGCCCGCTTCAAAATGGCTAATGGGTTTCGTTTTGATATTATGAATAATGAGATGCTGCTTTCCGTTTGATGGTTTCTTTTTTCTCGGATTAATATTATGGAGTCAAAGAGAGACGGGGTGAATCGGTGGAGGTTCCACCTAATAAGGGTTGTTTGGAGAAACATCTTGTGATCGGATGGAAGCAATGTTCATATGAAGGGGTTGCAGGTGTTCTAATGTGTTTGGCAGAACTATTTCGGTAACACGTGAGCTGCAAAACAAAATCATTTAGGTATTTGGAAAATAGGCACCACGCCTGTAAAGTAAAACGATATTTAACAATTCCCACATAACTGAAATAAAATAGATAATTTATTCAAAAGATTCGTTTATTTTTATTGAACACTTTGTTATAAAACAATCTGTCTGGCTCTTCTCCCTTATTCCCTTATCGGTGAAAAGTAAATTAAGGAAGTATTTGCCAAAATTAATCAAATCATTATTTATCTGTACAAAAATCATGAAAAATAAACGTTATTAAAAAAACGTGTGATGCCTACAATCAAAGAAAACGAAAGGATAGGGAGAAGAAAGAAAAATCATGATTGAAATGCGTTATATTACTGATATTGTAATTTGTTTTATTAACCCTTCCCTTACGGTGATAAAAATAATACGCGTGCTCCGGTGTTGGGTAGTGAGTACGCAATAAAAAATTAGCGATTTTAAATCGGAAAAATAAGAACATGCATAGATAATCCCCTTAATTAATTATAATTGAAGTTAAAAATTATAATAATTGAGATTTATTTGCTGAAAACATTAAAAAACCATCTGAAAACATTAAAAAACGCTCACGGAACGGGCGTACGTCTAACCTATTTGCAAGCCTAGAAGCTGCTAGTGGCGCGGAACGTCAGTCGCATACCCCAGCGCTTACGCCTTTGCTTGCGACGTTGAGACAATTCAGCTCCTCGCAATTCAGTCTAGTATGCAAGAGTGAGATGCGAATATAGTGTCGCGCTTCCCGCATACTATTCACCTATCGTCAAGACGAGGCACTCGCAGCGTTTAAATGCGAATTTGTTTTCGCAGCGTTTAAATGCGAATTTGTTTTTAAATCAATGCGTAAATATATTATGGAGGAATACCTAAAATCTTAACCTTGTATTTATTATATTTATAGAGATATTGATGGTTATTAGAAGCAACGTGTAGAAGATACCCAACACAGGGAAGGAAAGGTTAAACATTGTACAACCCTACCGGTTTCAAGCCTTTCACCTCATATTCAGGGGAGCACAAACAAGACTGAATTCTGTTCGAACTGGTACCGATATACATGCTTTTAATGGTTGGGGACATTTGGGCTGGGGACTGAGGGCTGAGGGAGGCATGGGACGATTTCGGCCAGCAGCGGAGAGATTTTTGGGATATATGTGTTTACAAGATGTTTGCGTCGGTGTACTGACTTTGAAATTTCTAGGGAATCTAATCTGTCCAATTTTTTTCCGTTACTACTGATAAGTAAGAATTTGACATCCTCGATAGAAAAAGCATGGTTTTCACGGTGACAATGATTAGCAATTTCAGAATAAATTAGAGGATTTGTTAAGGTGGATTTGTGTTCACGAAATCTCTTTTCAAAGGATCTTCCTGTCTTTTCTATATATAAATTATCACAGTCAGCACATAAAAGTTTATACACACCACTGTTTCTAAGTATTCCATTTGTAGGTATGAAACCGGCAGGGTAATACTGTTACACAAAGTGGAATAAACAGTGTTTGATAAAACAAATTAAATGTCTTTAAACCTCCACAACGTTAATGTCTTAACTATAAACAATATATTATGTTACATTACTGACTTAAAATTAAGAGTTTTTCAGTTGCCTTTTAAAACATGCCAGTGACGGAGTGAGTCTTACATTATTTGTTAATTGGATCCAGAGTTTCACTGCATGGACAGTCAAAGACAAAGTAAAAAAGAAATTTGAACTGGAAAAACCAAAGAAAGTAGTTCATTTTGTGGGACTTCGTATAAGAATACGTAATGAGAAAATTTCATACTAAAAGAAATCTTACAAATTTTCGACCTCGTCATTATACAAATTGTTTTCAATGCCTAATCTGGAAGATTATAATTGACTCGTAGACAATTTTAATGATTGAAAACAAGCTCGTACTAAATTTCAATGACTACCAACAACATCGAAGTCAATTTCACCGTGACGAAGTTGACTACGTGTGTATTGTATCGAGAGCTAGTAAACATGATGGAGAGGTGAGAAAACAATAAAATACCTGGTCATATGTTTCAATTAAATAATAGTTGCTGACGTCAATTACTTCGTCGATCACGATCGATAGCTATATGTTTTACCTTTTCAATTACCTTGTTAATTACCTCGTCATTTACCATTTTGATTACCTTGTCGATAATCTCGTCGATTACCTCAACAATTACGTTTTCAATTACCTCATCAATTATTTAGTCGATTATCTAGTTAGTTACATTCTAAATAACTTCGTATATCACTTTCTCAATTACCTTGTTGGTTACATATTTTTTTATCATTTTGATTACCTTTTCGATTACCTCGTCGATTTTTCGTTGATTACTTTTTGATTATCGTTGTTTACATTTTTAATTACCTTGTCGATTATCTCGTCGACTTCCTCTTCAATTACTTCGTTGATTATCTCATCGATCACCTCGTACATCACTTATGTGATTATCTCGTTGATTATCTCGTTGATTACCTCGTCAATTACCTCGTCAGTTACTCTTTAGACTATTTGATTATTTCGTCGTACCATCAATTACCTCGTTCATAGCCTAATTAAATATCTCGTTGATTACTTCATCGATTATTTCGTCCGATTTCTCTTCGAGTATCTCATCGACCAGCTCATCAGTTAGTTTGTCATTTACCGTGTCGGCACTCTCATATATTACCTTATTTTAAATATTGTCTTGAATGAAGAATTACTAGAATCCACAGTTTCAAGACCCCTGACACTTGAATGATAATAATTAATGACGATGCTTGAAAAATAAACTGGTCTGACTTGTGAACAAAAAAGTAAGAGTTCGTTCCTCGGACTGCCCGCCTCCTCCCCTACGTGTCCCCGCCCCAACGACCCCTTTTCCATTTGTCCGTCTCGTCCTCTTCTTGAAAAGAATAATTGTTTTCCACTGAATTCAATATTGGCGAAAAAATATAACAGTCATGCTGTTTTTACGAAACAATAAAATTTACATTTTTGTACTAAAGCCATTTGAAGATATTTCTTTTTGAAACGTCTAGTTATTTTTAAAAAGATATATTCATGAAGTTAAAACTAATGAACCTTATTTTCCTTTATCCATTTTAAGTACACACTTTTTAAGTAAATTTTTTTATCAACTATACAATAGTATATTGACATTGCCCTTATAGCATTTGCCCCTAGTTTTAAATACAATTTTAAAAATTTTACAAAATTTGTATGCTTTCCTTTAAGTTTTTCTTTATTTCAACGGCCAAATAACATTCAAATAATATTTGCAAGAAAATAATAAAAAAAAAAACAATGGCATGTAAGCTGTGTTATACAATAGGAAACCCCGTATAATACGAACCTAATACAATAACAAGACAAACTCATGAAATTTACTTAATTCATTACTGCAAGAACAACTTCTTTACTTTATTCCTGAAAGAAGTCAAGGTCGTAGGAAAATCCATTCAATGCCCACGCTGATTGCCCAATTTGCGTAGCCTTGTTATACATGAGATTTTAAAATAATTTGTCGTAACTACGTCATTGTGGAAGAAGTTTTAAGGAAATTTTCTTTAAAATATATTTTATAATAGGGCTTATTTTAAGGGATTGAAATTAATGCAGTATTAATGCATGGCTAGTGAAGAATATCTGGCGTTACAATATTTGAATATTTTACCTATCTACGTGATGTAGAAACTCAACACATACAACAATGCCCTCCGTGATCTAGTTAGTAAAACGCCTGTCTTCTGACCCTGGAGTTGTGGGTTCAACTCTTAACATTTTAAATAGAATTCCAGTCTAGATTTGCTTAAAACCCCTTTAGCATATTTTTGGTTGGTAAAAAGAGATTTCCACGCAACTATAAGCCGACTGGTTTGTAATGTATACAACGCAAGAATGATATAAGACAACGGTGCCCAGAATTTAGAACTTATAGCATTGTTCCGTTATAAAACGTCATCTCAAAAAGCTGTGTGTTTGTCGAGGTATGAAGGGGAGCTTTAAAACGCTTACAATAAAATTCAAATTCAAAATAAATAAAATAACAAGCATTTCTCTCCACCTAATTACTGACACTAAAAATGTGGCCTTTATTTATTTCGACACTTAAAAATTATATATGACAATCTCTTCCAACTAACCAGCTAAAATTTACTATTAGCAAATGAATGGATGAAGTTACGACTTTATTTTTAAAATGTAAAAAAAACATACTTAAAGAATTAAAAACACAAAAAAAAAACAGTTAAATAAAATATTTGCTAATTTCACTACAAGGAAAGAAAAAAGGTGTTAAAAGACAGGAAAATATAATTTATGAAACAACGCATTTTGTCATTGAAGAGAGATGAACAATTTCAATACACTGTTTGAAGTAAGCCAAAAAGTACGTCACGGCAGCCAGGGGATGGTTTCAGTATCTGAAGGCATTTTTTTTGGACAATCTTGATATATGTATGAACATGGCGACATGTTCAGACAGATATCAAAACGATCTCCATTTAGTTAAGTTGATAAGGCGTCTATTTCCAGCCAGATAGATCCAGATTTGGTTTTAAATGGTTCTAATAAATTAAGTATAATTTTCACTTACGACCTATGTTACATATGGTGAAATGGTCGGAAGAGTTTGGCACATAGTAATAAAACCTGCCAGGCTACGTTGCATACAATAAAAATGTAATACAATACATCGGATTTATTTTAATAATCAAATAATATGTCAGGATGACAAGTGAAATAAAGCTCTTTAATAAACCCGAGACGTTTTTAAGAACTATTTTCTCTAATAAAAAGCCAAGAGAAGAAATATTCTTCAAACCCAGATTGATGATAGACTGTTAACGTAAAAAAAAAACTAAGAGGTTTTTTAAAAATTGACAAAAAATAAGTAATTTGAAAGAAATGTTTATTTTTTTTTCAAACTGAAAAATATATCAGGAAATTTTCATCAAAAAAATAATCCTAAAAATGTTTACGTATCCAATTAAAAGATAACATTTGTTTCTCTCAAAAAATAATTCGAAAGGAAATTTTATTCGTCAATTAAAGGGTCTCGGTTTGTTACGAAATTTTCGTTTTATTTTCTTTAAAATAATAATAAAAAAACTCCATCATTCACGTAGTAATTATTCCTCCGAAAATGTCATTTTCTTTTACCCTTTCTTTTAATTCAGCGGTTCTTAAACTCATCGTTTCTTTGGAACCATTGGCTTAAATATATGGTAAATTCCATCAGGTGGTCTTCGGGCTCAATTTCTACTGGAAACCAGATTTAAAAATAGGATCCCAGGTTGATTTTATTAACCTTTCCTTCCCTGTGTTGGGTATCTTCTACACGTTGCTTCTAATAACAATCAATATCTCTATTAATATAATAAATACAAGGTAAAGATTTTAGGTATTCCTCCATAATATATTTACGCATTGATTTAAAAAATAATATTAATAATAATCAGAATTTATCGACTACATCGAGGTGTTTTGTAAAGATCGAAAACAAATTCGCATTTAAACGTTGCGAGTGCCTCGACCTTGTGTCTTGACGATAGGTGAAGAGTATGCGGGAAGCGTGACACTATATTCGCATCTCACTCTTGCATACTCCACTGAATTGCGAGGAGCTCAATTGTCTCAATCGTCGCAAGCGTAAGCCACGCCGGGACTACTGCTCCGCGCCGCAGTTGCTTCTGGGCTTGCTAATAGATTAGACGTACGCCCGTTCCGTGAACGTTGCCAGATGATTTTTTAATGTTTTCAGCAAATAAATCTCAATTATTATAATTTTTAACTTCAATTATAATTAATTAAGGGGATTATCTATGAATGTTCTTATTTTTCCGATTTAAAATCGCTAATTTTTGATCGCGTACTCACTACCCAACACCGGAGCGCGCATTTCAATTTTAGCACCGTAAGGGAAGGGTTAAAGATTTCATGAACATCTTTATAGTTAATAAGAACTAAGAAGTTGTATTGTATACAATGAATAATAAAAATAAAAGGGTATTTATATAGGGCTGTCTTGAAAGCAGCCTCTCTTAGAGGGCGCTCTTGTTTGGGATTCAAATCCACGTATATTTATAGATTAAACATATTACAAAAATACAAGTTGAGTTTAAAGCCAAGAAGGTGGGGGTTCCGGTCATTAGGTAAAGTGCTTCCCCACATCTGCTTATGTTTAGAGAATTGCAAAAACCTTACCAATGTAAGATGAACTACAAATACACTTTAGTAGATTTTCCGATATGTGATGGTAAAACATTCAGCTTAAGGTGAAGTGTAGTGTCCACATATAATCATTAATTTTTATAAGACTTTCCAGATAGGGTCTTCAAGTGCTCTTTAAAGCTTTAGGAACGGTTGTTCCTTAACCTTTCTTTCCCTGTGTTGGGTATCTTCTACACGTTGCTTCTAATAACCATCAATATCTCTATAAATATAATAAATACAAGGTTAAGATTTTAGGTATTCCTCCATAATATATTTACGCATTAATTTAAAAAATAATATTAATAATAATCAGAATTTATCGACTACATCGAGGTGTTTTGTAAAGATCGAAAACAAATTCGCATTTAAACGCTGTGAGTGCCTCGTCTTGACGATAGGTGAATAGTATGCGGGAAACGCGACACTATATTCGCATCTCACTCTTGCATACTAGACTGAATTGCGAGGAGCTGAATTATCTCAACGTCGCAAGCAAAGGCGTAAGCGCCGGGGTATGCGACTGACGTTCCGCGCCACTAGTAGCTTCTAGGCTTGCAAATAGGTTAGACGTACGCCCGTTCCGTGAGCGTTTTTTAATGTTTTCAGATGGTTTTTTAATGTTTTCAGCAAATAAATCTCAATTATTATAATTTTTAACTTCAATTATAATTAATTAAGAGGATTATCTATGAATGTTCTTTTTTTTTCGATTTAAAATCGCTAATTTTTTATTGCGTACTCACTACCCAACACCGGAGCACGCGTATTATTTTTATCACCGTTAGGGAAGGGTTAAAGGAGAGATGATGGGGATGATTGTTGATAAATAAAACTCGTTCGAAATCGGAATATAAAAAAGAGGTATTTTATTGATAAACGTCGGTATTTATAATATTTGGAATGTGTGCGGGAATGCGCAAGAGATATATCGCTGTCTCGTCTTTGCCTTACAATATGTTTATTGTCGTCACATAGGGTATTCGTTGTTTTGACTGACAGTGCGGAAGATATGTTGCTCTCTCCTTTCCCCACGGAATGCGGTCTCCGCTAGTAGTGAGTTGAATGACCGACCGTGTGAACTTTGCCCATTGTTTGTCTCGCATTGTGAAGCATGCGAGTTTGATGACAGGGCGGGCAAAGGTCGCCTCGTGGGTTCAGTGACCGCACGTAAAGTCACTACAAAGCTATGCACGCCACCTATACCTCTGATACTGACATAGAAAAAGATCGATCGGATTGAAATATTACTCGAGAAAACTTATGTCGACCAAAATAATATTTTAAATTACGCGATAATAATATGAATGTTGCAATTTTAAAATAATCAAGTTAAAATGACACAAATACAATGTATTCGACTACAAATAATCAAGATTGATATTCTAAATATGATTGAATATTCTGCGCAATTTCAGGAATACTCAAACAGCCAAAAATCTAATAAATCACAAAACACTTGATAAATTCAAACTTAGAACAAATTAATTCTGGCAACTACAGTAACGCCTGAACGGAGTGTAAAATTATGTGCTGAACATTTTTTTTACTAATGTTCTTATGTTAACAAACAACGGAGAAATACCACCAGATATGACGAAATCAATGTTTTTAGACCAAAAAATATTTATTCTTAGAAGGCTTTGACTTGAGGAAAACTGAAATGACACAGCAGGAAACAAACTAATTCGTGAAAAAACCATCCCGGAGGCTTAATCTCTAAATGAGTTGGTTGACAATATAAGGCATAAGAACAAGAACAAGAACTAAAATAACAAGAACTAAAATATCCTTGGGCTATATTTTATTTGACACGATAAATATGCGATGTACAGTGCTGAAATCCTAATACTAAAAATACTTGTTATCCATTACGAATGTTTGTGTTTCACATTCTTACAGCATTAAAAACTTTTGAAAATATTTTTTTTACATTTTACGAAATATCCTAACTGATTCACACAACATTTAACATGATATGAATTGATGGTAAAGAGGATAAATTGTGTTGATTTTTCATCTTCTTCTCTTCTTCTTCCTCTTCTTTTAGGCCTGGTGGCCTGTTATGGTTCTGCATCATCGTTTCTCTCTTGTGACGTCAAATGCCAGCTGTATTTTCATATTTTGGGAGGTTGTCCTGACGGTCTACTTGCTTGGGGGATACTGTCCCTGGCCATTCTTACGGCTCTTGGTTCCGCCATTCTGGATACGTGTTCGTTCCAGAACCTTCTTCTCTGTCGTCCCCATCTGACAATATCTTCAATTTCGCACATCCTTTGGATTTCTGTGTTTCGTACTCTATCACGAAGGGTTTTGCCAGCGATACTATTGAGTACCTTCATTTCGCTGATTCGAAGGATATTTTTGGTTCTGACAGTGTCGGCTCTGGACTCTATGTTGTATGTCATTATCGTGCGGACACAGGTCTTGCATATCCTCACCATGGTTTGGATGTTCATGTACTTGTTTCCAGATAGTCTTTAAACATCCGGAAATAGCTGCGGCCTTTTGTGATTGTTCAAGTACTTCGCCATATAGGTCATTATTGCATATTACGCTAGCAACCAAATATTTTTTATGATATTATTATTTTATTTCATCGTAAATAATCAATTGAATTAACTCTATTCTCCACAAGGCCATAGAAAACATGTATATAGGTTATCTTTATCTCATTAGACCATTGCAAGTAATATATAATTTGGTTTTACTGACTCGTATGGGGAGAAATCAGTGTGTGTAGATTTTCGTTGAGTGATATGCCCAAATTTATCTACAAGAAAATACAATGAAGTGTTTCATTTTAATTACATTAATTGATTTCTTTAAATTGCCACCTGAACTATTTCAAGAGAAGAAACAATCGTTTAATGAAGATGTTTTCAAAATATCAAGCCCGATTTCTATTTACTTTTTGCATCCTTCCCTTACGTAGGCTCTGTTTTTAACTTTCCCGGTTAAGAGTTAAAACTCTATCAAGTTTTTTTCCTTTCAAACCTAATAGAAAGAGACGAGTTAGTTGTAATTAACAATTAATATTGTTTCAACAGTTTATGTTTTGAACTTTGATAGAATCTCTTTTTGTTAACACTTGTAATTATATGTTAACAACAAAATAACTTAACTATAATATAAAGGTAACTTGGAGGTATTGTTTTACTACTTTCATTATAAATGTGCTCGACATTTGGTTGATATTTATTAAATGTTTTTGAAAACAACATTTTGTATATTATTTCAATTTTCAATCTTATCATTTAATTATAATAAATGATAAAATTAATTCTGATTTGTCGAGAACCCTTATTTTTTATGTGCTTTCACTCACAGTGATTAAAAAATTTAATCATGTATTGTACAAAATACTTTTTTTTTTATTTATATACATAATTTGTGAAAAAATAACAGGTAATTTAATGTAAAACCACAATTTCAGTGGGTCTGGGTGTGTTGTGTTGGCTTTCATTTGTCGTGTTCCCAGTAAACTAAGATTTTGCCTGTATCTTATTGTATATTTGAAATATCAACTTTTTTTAATGTCAGTAAGCTGTTTAAAGTTAAATGTATTAAATAAAATCAAGAAAAGCACTCTAAGATGGTTTAGGCATGTAGAAAGAATGAATGAAAATATACTTATGTGCAGTGCGTATGTGAGTGGAAGACATGGTATAGATAGACCTCGGAAAGTATGGTTGAATCATGTGTAAGATATTTTGAAAGAATGAAATTAAAAGTAGGATAAATCATAGGAGTTGTATAAGACGGTATATGGTTATAGAAGAGGCGATAGATGTGTGTCGTTAAAGAATGATCGGTGTCAAAAAAACATCATTATATAAGTTCCATTCGATTTTTTTTAGTTTTTCACCCGAATATCTTAAATCTACCTCCAATGCCTATTTCGTTTTTTTTTTTTTTTTTTTTTTTTCGTATTTAAGCTTTTGAAGTTTTTCAACGATAAAGTGCTTTGCATATTATTTTGTCTTATACTGTATTAAATTTTTCCTTTTACACAGTAACATACAACCTAATTAATATGAATATTAAAAACTTTCCATATCCCTGTTTCACTCACGTGAGTGCAACAGTCATGGTAGAAAGAGTCCAGAAAATAAATCTCCGTCGCCTGTACATGAGAGAGTATGGATATTATCCCTGGCTTTATCCAAGTGTCTTTTTACTGGGGATGTTAAGTTACAGATCATTAGAGAGGGGAAGATCTCATCGATCACGTGTCCACTTTTTTTGTTTGCTCAGGAGTAATTTAGTTGACCCATCCGTCCTGAACAGTCTTGATTTGTATGTTCCAGATAATTATTTGAGTAAACGCACCCATAGAATGTTCAATCATCGTATAAATCGAACTAACCTGTTTTTGGAGATGCCGGTAGATAGAACAAACACACTTGTTAACCGTGTATGTCCTCATATAGACGAGTTTCATGTGGCGCTCAGCTCTTTTAGGAAAAATCTCTTGAATGTAATACTTGAAATCATTTTATTTTTTCATACTATTTAGCATGCTACATTTTGTCATAATGTTTTAGTGTAACATACTATATATATTTTAGTGTAACATACTATATATATTTTAGTGTAACACACTATATATATTTTAGTGTAACATACTATATATATTTTAGTGTAACATACTATATATATTTTAGTGTAACATACTATATATATTTTAGTGTAACATACTATATATATTTTAGTGTAACATACCAAATATATTTTAGTGTAACATACTATATATATTTTAGTGTAACATACTATATATATTTTAGTGTAACATACTATTTATATTTTAGTGTAACATACTATATATGTTTTAGTGTAACATACTATATATATTTTAGTGTAACATACTATATATATTTTAGTGTAACATACTATATATATTTTAGTGTAACATACTATATATATTTTAGTGTAACATACTAGTTATATTTTAGTGTAACATACTATATATATTTTAGTGTAACATACTATATATATTTTAGTGTAACATACTATATATATTTTAGTGTAACATACTATATATATTTTAGTGTAACATACTATATATATTTTAGTGTAACATACTATATATATTTTAGTGTAACATACTATATATATTTTAGTGTAACATACTATATATATTTTTATAATTGTACTTATCTAATAAGTCTTAAAATTTTGTATTGTTTAATACATGTTTTTCTTGTAATTGTCATGTTTGATCTTTGTACGAATTAGGAAAACCTGTAATGTGCAAAGGACCTTCTTCTCCCTGGCTCCATCCCAACTCACTGTCTGCGAAGGTTGATGGGATCAGCTCTCCTCGTCCTCAGGTTGTATGCTCTTCTGTCCCGGACTACGTCCCCCAGGCCGTACCTCTGCATCAGGTTATCTTTTTGCACCACCCATCAATTCTTTGGTCTTCCTCTGGTTGTTATTCGAGGAAGATCCATGGAGATTGCTTGGTTCGCAATGTGATCGGGTGCTCTGCGTCCAACGTGCCCATCTCAATCGCTTCTCCTCCATCTTACTGTGGATGTCTGTAACACCTAGGCTTCCACGAATGCGTGAGTTTTTTATTTTGTCTCTTAGGGACACACCAGCTGGCCATCTTAGCATGCGCATTTCAGCAGTTTATAGTTGCCTAGAGTAAGAGTTATACATCGTCCAGCATTCGGACCCATATAGAAGTGCGGGTCTGACGATTGTTTGGTATACTTTTCCTTTAAACTTTACTGGCATTTTTGGATCACATAGAACTCCCGTCATTGATCTTAACTTCATCCATCCCACACTAATTCTATGTGTTACATCTGCTGCACATCCTCCATCGCTATGGATGAGTGACCCAAGATACTTAAAGGAGTCACAATTTGGTAATGTTTCTCCATCCATTTGCATTACGGGAGTGACAGCATTTGTGTTCTCGAATGGAAGGTACAGATACTCTGTTTTCTTTCTGCTCAGTCTCAATCCATTGTCCTCCAAGATTCTTCTCCACCTTTCTAGACTATTTTGCAGATCTTAATGTTTTTCACTTTTGTAATACGATATCGTCTGCAAATAGTAGGATCTTTAAGAGCCTGTTCATTTCCTGGTTACTTAAATAGTCCATGACTAAGATGAACAGTAGCGGACTGAGTACCGATCCTTGATGTACCCCCACCTTTACAGGAAATTTTGGTGAAGTTCCCGAAGTGCACCTCACTTGCGTTGTCACGTTATCGTACATGGCTAATGTGCAAAGGGCCTGAAAAAATAAATTAATAAATGAAGTTTCATAAATTTATAAATTAATAATAAATAATTAAGTTAACAAATCACAGTTGGTACTAAAATACTGTAGCGGAATATAATCTCAGCAGGTTATGAAACTGTTAACATAAGTTCGAGTGCATATGTTTAAAAGTCTCATTAGTTATTCGTATATATTGTAGAGCCTCATTAGTTATTCGTACATATTTTAGAGCCTCATTAGAACCACGTATATATTATATTTTAAATTACTCTTCATGGTCTTACTTAGTATACTAGTATTCACACGTTCTTAAGTGAAAAGTTAAAATATGCATACTTTTACACTTATATTAATTAAAAGTTTATTTTATGAAATATAAATAAATGAATAACACACGAAACATATTTTGTGAATCTCTGCCAGTGGCAAACATATAGTCCTGAAAAGGAATCTTCCCATTTCATGGCAAGAACATGATTATGGGGCCGTGGACAAAACAAGAGGATGGGCCATTGTCCTGGTAGGGTCAAGTAGGGCCATTGTCACAATACTGGATACAAAAGTTGGGAAAAAAGATTTGGCAAGCGTGGAGGACTAAGGGCTGTGGAGTCAGACCCAAGTACCCTCGTATGTGGATACGGTAAGGGGGTACGGATAGGGGGTACGGATAATCAACTTACTTAGAATGAGAAATACGTTTTCTAGGAAATGAGAGACAGGTGAATTCTCTTTTATTTTTTTCTTATTTTACCCTCCCTCGGATTTTCCTTTTATTTCTTAACAAGTTTTTGTCTAGTTTCAAATGTCGCTACTTGTGATATTTTGTCCGGGTCGTATTATGGCTGCGTGTCGAGTTTTGTGGATTACTTTTAGTGCTTTCGTGTTGGTGAGGAATAGTTTGAAGTGAATTATTCAGGGTAGTTTTTACATTTAAAAGGGATGAAACTTATTTTTGTTACAGTTACAAATAATTATCACTTCTGGTCAGAACTAAAAGTTTACCCAAGCCTTTAACGTAGGACACAACAGATACCTTTCTACAATATTTTCACTTTACAATTTATTTTGAAGAATTTTTTTTACAAGTCATATTTCAAATATAACAATTAGTAATTAATCAAACTTAAACTCCATATTGTTATTATTTACGTCATAGTGAATTAAGTTTATTTTTAGTGACATATTGACGAACAGAGTTGTTACGAGCATCACCACTTGCACACGGAATCACCTTATTGAATGAATTCAATATGTCGACATCTTCCTCATCTCGATGGATAATCTGAAAAATATTTAAACAGTTCACAGGGAAGCATGAGTAACATTACTTCAGTTGTAATTATAATATGTTCAGACATTGTAATTTGTTTTGTTAAATACTGTTCATTACACTTTATACAACGGTATTACGCTACCAGTTTCAAGGTTTTCCCCTCATCATCAGGGAAGCACAAGTGAGAGTTTTGTTTGTGCTCCCTTGATGGGGAGGTGAAAACCTTGAAACCGGTATGATTATAACGTCATAGAAAGTGTAATGAACAGTGTTTGACTAAACAAATTATAATATATTTAAATCGCCACAGTGTTGATATTTTAACTGTAAATAATACACTTTATTAAGAATTTATTTTTTTCCTTGTTATTTTATGTTATAAGGTTAAATCTGTAAATGTAAAATTAAATATATTAATTAAATTAAATATTTAACAACAAATTGTTTTGTGATTCCATTAAAAACTTTATCTCCGGTTTTAAACATTTTGCCTCTGCATTAATAATGTCGAATCCTAAGAAATACTTGTATACAATATTTTTTATATTAATTTAATTAAATTGTAATATTTCCGTAAATACACTACACATACACTTTTGATGAGGGTGGTCTATAATAGAATGTAGCCAGTCTGATATAAGCCCTGCTCTCATAATAAACTAGGACCTTTACGACTGAAGAGAGCCTCGATATAGGATCGATGGGGATTAATATAATTAATAAGAGTTGTCATTAAATTCCAGAAAGGTGAGTTTGTTCAACAAATAGGTCAATATGATACTAACGATATCTTCGTTTTATTGTTATGGAAAAAAATCCGCAAAATTGTTTCTTAAAGATTTCAACTTTAACTTTACAGAACTCCATATTAAAATATTTAAAAGTACTTTAATATGGAATGTTTCACAAAATACTATTTACTGGATTGATTTATTGTATAATTGATAAGGTTAACCGAGAAGAAAGGTTATTAGTAGACGGTATGATGAATATTAGCCCTGAATAGACTTTGAAAAGGTGTGAGGTGAACATGCGGAGATGGGTTTTCTTAAACGAAAATAGCATTGCATGTAATTATGGGGATATACAGAACTCACTACGTATGCTAGTTTGTTTAAACAGTAGGACTACACGCTCTGGGCAGGGCGTGATAGATGCAAATGATAAGGCGCTAAGATCTTTGTTGCCCCTTACGGGATATATATGACATAATTAACGATTTGTGGTCCTGACATGGAAATGGATAAGAGAGTCGGTATACGAGTATGTTATGAGGCTTTTTCGTATCAGTTGATGTAGGCCTTTTCGTATCAGTTGATGTAGGCCTTTTCGTATCAGTTGATGTAGGCCTTTTCGTATCAGTTGATGTAGGCCTTTTCGTATCAGTTGATGTAGACCATTTTGTATCAGTTGATGTAGGCCTTTTTGTTTCAGTCGATGTACGCCTTTTCGTATCAGTTGATGTAGTCCTTTCGTATTAGTTGATGTAGTCCTTTCGTATTAGTTGATGTAGGCCTTTTCGTATCAGTTGATGTAGACCTTTTCGTATCAGTTGATGTAGGCCTTTTCGTATCAGTTGATGTAGGCCTTTTCATATCAGTTGATGTAGGCCTTTTCGTATCAGTTGATACCGCATAATTTGACTAATGATGCCGATGCATCGAAAATGTAGTTTTCATCTTCAGGGATTGTTTGTAATCCATTAATTTATGTGCGCCAGATACCAATTGGTGTACATCAGAGGTTCGTCCTGATATGGAAATGGATAAGTGAGTCGATATATGTTATGAGGCTTTTTCGTAACAGTTGATATAGACCTTTTCGTATCAGTTGATGTAGGCCTTTTCGTATCAGTTGATGTAGGACTTTTCGTATCAGTTGATGTAGACCATTTCGTATCAGTTGATGTAGACCTTTTCGTATCAGTTGATGTAGGCCTTTTCATATCAGTTGATGTAGGCCTTTTCGTATCAGTTGATACCGCATAATTTGACTAATGATGCCGATGCATCGAAAATGTAGTTTTCATCTTCAGGGATTGTTTGTAATCCATTAATTTATGTGCGCCAGATACCAATTGGTGTACATCAGAGGTTCGTCCTGATATGGAAATGGATAAGTGAGTCGATATATGTTATGAGGCTTTTTCGTAACAGTTGATATAGACCTTTTCGTATCAGTTGATGTAGGCCTTTTCGTATCAGTTGATGTAGGACTTTTCGTATCAGTTGATGTAGACCATTTCGTATCAGTTGATGTAGACCTTTTCGTATCAGTTGATGTAGGCCTTTTCATATCAGTTGATGTAGGCCTTTTCGTATCAGTTGATACCGCATAATTTGACTAATGATGCCGATGCATCGAAAATGTAGTTTTCATCTTCAGGGATTGTTTGTAATCCATTAATTTATGTGCGCCAGATACCAATTGGTGTACATCAGAGGTTCGTCCTGATATGGAAATGGATAAGTGAGTCGATATATGTTATGAGGCTTTTTCATAACAGTTGATATAGACCTTTTCGTATCAGTTGATGTAGGCCTTTTCGTATCAGTTGATGTAGGCCTTTTCATATCAGTTGATGTAGGCCTTTTCGTATCAGTGATGTAGGCCTTTTCGTATCAGTTGATACCGCATAATTTGACTAATGATACCGATGCACCGAAAATGTAGTTTTCATCTTCAGGGATTGTTAGTAATCCATAAATGGATGTGCGCCAGATACCGATTGGTGTATAGCAGAGGTCCGTCTCACCTCGGGAGAAAAACGTGCGGCTTCCACAAAGTTTGAAGCGATGAAGATATTGTTAATTTTATCGTCGCTTCTTTTCTCTGATTTTGAGGGACCATACTGATTTGAAGTGGAATCCATAATTTCTGTTAATATTATGTGGATGTTTGTAGATTTCTATTACCTCTTTGACTAATCGATTTATCACCTCATTAGTTTGCCGAGTATTTAAATTTCAAATTTTAAACGGCGACCCCCGTCTAAATAATATGTTAGACGACCTTTATAGCTCAGTTGGTTAAACGCTTGTCTGCCGACCCGGAAGTTGCGGGTTTGATCCCCGCTGAAACCCACATATTTGAAAAAAAGATTTCCATTATGGTTTTCACTTAGGGCCTCTTAAACATCATTCTGGTTGGTTGAAAGTGATTCTCACATGGTAATAAACCAACCAAATTGTACTGTTTATAACGAAAGTGAAGTACAATACAATAAGTTCGACAAAAGCGAATTTTTCGGAATAAGCGAGTCAGTAGGCTCTATCTCGTTGGGTCATTTTTTCCCCACCGTTCTCACCGTTTGTTCTATATGTATATTTTCTCATCTCTGACAATCGAATCTGTAGACACCACTTAATTCTTAGGCCTTGGCCACACAGGTTGGAGCCTTGATGCGTAGAGCTATGCTGCGAGCTAGACGACATATCCTAGCGAACCAACGCACCGCATACTATCGCAATGGCCACACTGCACGCTTCGCGCCACGTTGCATGACGATTATTCACTGAGTGAATCTCCTAGCGAACAGACATGTTGGTTAATTTTATTGTGTCATCGTGATTTTACAAGATGGGAGAAGTTTTTATAACAGCTGTGTATAAAAGGGAGCCTTTGTGGAACCCATCGAGCAAATTATGCAAAAATGTACCTGTAATAAAATCACTTTGGAATGAAGTTGCACAGGAAGTAAATAAAGATGGTAAGTTGTAATGAAATTGGTTAGTTTTGAGAGTGACATCGTTTGTTGACTAAACCGCTCCCAACTGTCAAATGAATTTAATCGTATCACTTTGGTGTGGCCATGCATGAAGTCACCTAGTATTATATATGAGTCACATAAAACCTAGCTTAGCACCAAACGAAGCACTTTGGTGTGGCCTCGGCCTTAGGGTTTACGGTCTTTGAAAGGTGTTATTAGTAAAAAAGCGGTCCAGTCTTGTATGTATTTAACTGATAATTAAAAATTAATTAAAAACTTTGTAGTGTATTACACTTCCACTGTATAAAATACAATCTGACGGGTTTATAGCTACATTGCAATTTCATGCAATCAACCAGAAATATAGTAGACAGAATATAACTTCAAATTGTATACTAATGAGAATAGAACGCAACATTTATGTTAGAAAATTACTGTCTCATCGACCTGGCCACAAGGATACTAATGAGAATAGAACGCAACATCTACGTTAGAAAACTACTGTCTCATCGACCTGGCCACAAGGATACTAATGCGAATAGAACGCAACATCTACGTTAGAAAACTACTGTCTCATCGACCTGCCCACAAGGATACTAATGAGAATAGAACGCAACATCTACGTTAGAAAACCACTATCTCATCGACCTGGCCACAAGGATACTAATGAGAATAGAACGCAACATCTACGTTAAAAAACTACTGTCTCATCGACCTGGCCACAAGGATACTAATGAGAATAGAACGCAACATCTACGCTAGAAACCTACTGTCTCATCGACCTGGCCACAAAGGTCGTCCATTTTTTTATTAGACGGAAGAAATAGCCACATCGCGAAGATCTCTGAATTCTATAAAATTAAAAAATAATCTAAAATAATATGAACTTGAAACAGACCTTACCTTTTTTTTATTTCTTATTTAAGTCTTAGAAAGTTTTTTTTTATCTTTTACGATAGCAGATATTTTATAGTAAAAAACTTTATAAATATATAATAAAATTTATCATTTTAGTGTCCGAATGGCAGGCAAATTGGGCTATTATACATGACTGAAAACAAGATATTATTTTCCAGCCAGCTTCAAGAAAATAAAGTTTTCTGAATCAAAAATCCTCAATGATTTATCGTCTAAGTTTTGTCCCGCCGAGTGGGATGCCCCAGCTAAAGGGGAACAGATGTCCCGGACCAAATAGTCCCGAATTCAAATAGGCTTTATCGCGTTTGTGTTGGGACAGATAGAAAGTTTGTAATTTTATACCTATACTTAGAACGAGAGCAGAATTATATTTTCAAAAAAAAATCATTGAAATTTGTTTCGCAGATTTCCCCCTTTCCATCTTGGTACATCCTACATGAAAACATTTTTTTTTGTAATTAATTTAAAATTTAATTTAAACTTCCCTTTTTTCAAGATTAATTAAAAATTGTATTTTTAAGGTAATTTAAATAGCGCCATTTAGTAACCCAAGATGGCAACGCCTGTGTTTCGGGTTTTGGGGAACAGTCTAGTAAAATAATTCGACTGCAAAAAACGTGTTAAGCAAATATTGTTGCTTCCTCATGTGTTGAGTCACGTTGCTGGACCTCGTAGTCGAGGATCCCCTCACTTTTCCAACGTCAAGGCTGGAAATCAAAGCTGTACTATGAAGTTTTCGCCTCTTTCTCCTTTTTTTTTCTTCTTATCTAAGCTAATGAGCCGTTGCACACTGGCAACCTTTTTTTTAAATTTTTTTCTGCATTTTCTGTTTATTTCTTTCTTAATCTACGTGTGCAAGCTTGTAGACTGGAAAACATATAATGTCCTCGCGGCCGGGATAACTCTATATTGATGGGATGTATCTTGATCGGGGGAATGTAAAGAGATGAGCCTAGACCTTTTGATAGATGCTCTCTTAATTGTATTTTCTGCTATTTATCTTGAGATATATGTGTGATTTAGGAATGTATTTATATTGGTGTGTTGTCCGAGCAATTAATACTGTTTAACGAGCAATTATTTAAATAACTTGACGACTGATAGATAGTTCGTGGTATAACTCCAATACATATATACAAACCATTTCACTGATGGAATAGACAAGGAGGTCAGAGTGCTAGAATCCGATATCAATAGACATATTTCGATTTTTCATATTTATACACCGTCTCATTGAACACCTACGATTTCTCTGACATTTGACATTCCTTTCTTTCAAATGAACCAAAAATATTTTCCTTGATCTTCCTGTATCACGTCTTTCACTCACATTTACACTAAATATTTGTTTTGTTAGCATTTATTAATTAATTCATTAATATTTCATGTCCAAACCATCTGAGAGTGTACTACTTCATCTTACTCAACTCAGCAGCCTTAAGTAATCATTCATTTCGTATTCTAGCATACATTGTTACCCCAAGTATACTATTCAGTGTACACATTTCTACGGCATTTATACGACTCCCTACGGTATTTTTCCACGTCCACGCCCAAGCATCAAAGTTATATTATATATTATGGTGTTGTCAATAAACCTATATTTATTTATTTATTTATTTATTTAAACTCACCGGCCATACCGCTGCAGGATCTGATGACACACCTGAAAGGAGATGATCGGAGCTCATCGGCATGTTCTTTAAATAATATATATCACCGAAGTTATAGATATTCTTATACCCATGGTTAGAACCGGTAACCTTCCGCACGAAAATCCAGTGCGTTACAACGCAGCAATGCACCTCAATTGTTTTGAATAGTACTATCAACATATGCTATAACTAATCGCGAGTTTTTTGCCTATTACAGTGGTTCCAATCCCAAAGATTCCATTAATGGGACCAATGACAATGTTCTTTCCTGACTACGCTCTTGAATGTAGTCGTTCGTTCATACCAGTTAAGATATGCTGAAGGAAACCATACGAAGGAAAAAAAAACTTTTTACTAGTGCCTTTAGTATAACTAAGGTTCCAGTTGATTTGAAATTAACCGCAAGGTTCAAATTAATTCAATATCTTATATATGATGCAATTTTATGAAAACATTGTTTTTATATACTCATATAAATGAATTTGGCAATACAAGTTTAAAACAAAACAGAAGGAAATATAAAGATTTGAAAGAAGTGTAAAGATTTCAAATTCACATACATACACTGTGTATCAATTCTCAACTATTACGAACCCTCCGTGGCCTAGTTGGTAAGATGCTTATCTCCCAGCTCGGAGGTTGCGGGCTCGATTCCCGTTGGAACCCAGATTTTTTTTAAAGGATTCCAATCTGATTTTCCCATGAGGCCACTTTTACATATTTCTTGTTGATTGGAAGAGATCGACACATGGCAACAAACCCGCCAGGTATTTCTGTATAAAACGAAAGTGTAATTCAATACAAAACAACCCTCAAATGGGAGTCAAGCGTCTTAACAACCCGGCAACGGAGATCATCACAGGTACATTGATTTGAATGTTACGGTCGAAAGTATTAAATTTGGAGTAATATGAGAAGACGTATGGATATGAAAGAAGCAAAATATGTGTTTTGCGATAGGAAAGTCAGGTGATTTCTCATCTCTGCCCACCCTGACAGGGAGTCGGTGTGATGGTATGTATGTTTAATGTAATTTAGTATATGCGAATGACCCATTAGTAAGTTATTGTATACAATTTCTTTGTCGTAAGGATTTTTTTAAACAAATGGACTCTAAAACAGAAAAAAACTTGAGAGACAGTAGAAATTGTAAGAGCTTTCTTCTGTACGCTTTCTTCCCTTCTTACTCCCAATTCTTTCGTGATGGGTTTTATTGCAATCTAATTAAATGACTTTTTCCTCTTTCATGTTTCTTTTTCCTTTCTTTTTCTCTGCTTTTGATCAAAGTGCGTGATTTTCAAATTCAGGAAGGCGTAAAAGCGCTTATAAAATAATCTCTTGTATTTGTTTTTTAGCGATACTTATATCTTTATTTAAAAAAAACTGGTACTTGTCGGGTGTTTTTGCACTTATTTATTTTTTTAACACTTTTATTGCAAATACAATCTGGCGGGATTATTGCCGCCATCTCTTTCAACTCTATAGGCGGCTATCTCTTTCAACCAACCAGACAAAAGTAAATTAAGCAAGTTACGTGGTCGCATAAATCATTCAAATGACTTTCCATCCCCACGAAATCCATAAACATATACGTGAGCACATGCCCACGGACCCCACAAAGACGGACAATCACCCGAACATTATTTTTCATATAAAGTGAGATATCATCAATCAAAAGGAAAGGAAGGGATGGTGGAGAGGAAAGGAAAAGAAAAATCAGGAATGAAACACGTTATTTTACTGACTAGAAATTAAGAGTATTTTCAGTCGCTTCTTAAAGCATGCCAAGGACGGAGCGAGTCTTATATTGGTTTGTAACTGATTCCAGAGTCTCACTGCATGGACAGTAAAGGACGACGTAAAGAAAGAGGATCGGTGAACTGGAAAGGCCACTAAACTTACTGGAGGTTGCGGATTCCAGTCCCATTGGAACCCAGATTTTTTTAAAAGGATTCCAGCGTGATTTTCACTTGAGGTCACTTTTACTTATTTCTAGTTGATTGAAAGAAATTGCCACATGGCGACATACCTGCCAGGTTGTACTGTATCTAACGAAAGTGTAATGCATAATAATAGGAATAAGAAAAGGACAATTTATATAGAGCCATTTAGAGAGCAAACTCTCCTCAAGGGCGCTCTGACTCGGGATTCGAACCGACAGATTAAATATATTACGAAATAATAATATCTTATGGTAGTTGAGTGTCAGGATAGGAAGGTAGGGCCATTAATGCTGCGGCCATTAGATTAGGTACCGGTATTTACATTTATTTAGGAAAACCGCAGAAAAGTAAGTAAACTGCGGAGAGCTTACCAACGAAGTAATAATAATAATAAGAAAAAGGGCCATTTGTATAGTACCATTTAGGGAGTAAATTATCCTCAATGATTTGCCAATTCGGGACACGAATCCACTTTTATTGACAGATTAAAATAAGGTGAAGTTTAAATTTGTTGGCGACTATACCCTAACGGTTAGCATTCGTACTTAGGAATTGGATGCGCAAGGTTCAATTCCAGGCGGATTTCCTTCCTGACTGATTTTACTCTTAGGCCATTTTAGATTAGAATTTATGTTTTTTTAAGTTCATATGCTAAATACCTACATGGCGTTGTTGTTAACGACATTGGTGTCTGTCCATTTTTTTTTGTTGGACTGATAAGGAAGCGCTATTGAGGTGATATTATGATTGGAACACAGCGCTATACAAAATTATCTAATTGTAATTTGTTTTATCAAAAAATAAACACTTCATTTATCAAACATGATCGTCGTCCCTTGAGTTTTCTGCATTTTCTTACCCAATATTTTTTTCTAAGCATATAGCGGGGAAGTATCTAATACCGCAGCCACTGCCTTCATATCCTTATACTCATATCAATTTATTTTGTAATATTTTTACAAACATACACATATTTTCACGCTGTATCTCTTGCGGGTAGGCAAAGAGAACAAATCTTCAAACTTTTCTATCCAAGCAGATAATAGTCACCTCCTCCACATTTATACACCTCTTTATGCACACTCTTCTACTATTAATACTTTTCACTACAGTTTCCCTAAAAATCTGGTTTACTAGGATAAAAATATTATTGGTCGATTAATATTAACATAAGTGGGTTTTTAATAAATATTAAATTTTAATTAATAATAATATTATCGATTAATATTAAGGTTTCTCGAGTATTAGCTGGAACTACCAAGGTCTGAGTGAATGTGATGGAATACAAGTAGCCTGAACGAGTGGACTTGGTTTTGCTAAATAATTAGTGTAAAAATTGTTATCTAGTTATAAGTAGTATGTAGGTGTTAATTATTTCTAAGATCTCATATATTAAGATTGAATAAATAAAATAAAATGATATGTAAGAAAATAAGATTAAGTAAGTTCATAAATTATAACATATAATTAAGATTAGTTAAGTAATAAATTTGTATATAGGTATAGCCTTGACAAATGTTTGTACAATAATTTACTTTGTTTAATAAATAAATAAAAAAAGGTTTCTCGGGTTATAGCTACCTTGCGGAGAGTTTTTCTAGTAAACAGCGCTATATAAATTGTACTTTTATTTTTATTATTAATACTTCCTTTGCATAACAATTATGAACCTAAGAAAAGCAGAGCTGACAAACATTTCTCGAAAGATGATTTCGGTTGAATATGTTAGAGGATGGCGAGGCCAGTAGGTCCGAAAGTACTTAGATATTCCAGAAGAGCTCGGCCCCGAGGTCGCCAAACTTTTTTCTGTTTAGTTTTGTTTTGTATGTTAATGCGCATGATTTGTTTGGGGGGACTACGTGCCGAGTTTACATTATGTATTGGAAAATTTTGTTTGGAATATTTTATTTTCAAACTTAACTTTTATTCCGATTTTTTCTGTCTATCTCTCGTACTTTTAAAACGAAAAAAAATATAAAACTACTTGATACACAAGGGTAGATATCGTATTTATTTTTATTTTCCAAACTATTTTTTTTAACTAACTATGTACTTTGCATGAATTTCTCCTGTTACACAAAGAGGGTCTGCTACTTGTTAGGCCAATAAACAAACAGAGAACCGTTAAATAATTTCCGTTGTTATCGATGATCTTCCTCCACAGAATAGGCAGTTTTTTTATTACCTTTTTCGTAAAATTCTGGCAGATTTTCGGTAAAATATGACTCCAATTGATTTCAGACTTGTTCGACATTCGTAAATTTTTTATCTCGAAGCGAATGTTCCATCGTCTTAAAAAGATAATAATCCGAAGGTCCAATATCAGGTGAATATGGTGGATGCTGCAGAACTTATAAATCTAGCTCTCTTATTTTGTCCTGCGTAATCCTTGCTGCGTGTGGTCTTACATTATCATGTTGTAGAATTCGTATCTGATTGTTTACTAAAACTGATCGTTTTTTAAGCAGTTTCGCCTTTAATCTTTCTGATTGGGCACAATACACATCTGCTGTAACAGCCTGACCAGGTTTTAGTAATTCATAATGGATTACTCCCAAAACATCCCACCAAACACAAAGGAGAACCTTTTTCAAAGTCAATGTCGGCCGAGGGGTAGACACAGGTACCTGGTTCGTCGAAAGCCATTGTTTTTTTCTCCTCGGATTTGTGTAGAGGACCTACTTCTCATCCCCAGTAACAATTATTCTAAGAAACGGATCAGTTTCATATCTGGAGAGTAAATATGAACAGATTGTTATTCGTTGTTCCAAGGCCGTTGGAGAAAGTTCGTGCGGGACCCAAATTCCTTGTCTATTTTTTCCCCAAGCTTTTTCAAATGGTACTTCACTGTTGACCATCGACAACCGATATCTTGTGACAATCCCTTGATGGTTTTACGCGGATCGGACTCCACTTATGAGTTTAAAGTCATCATCGATTTTAAGAGGTCTTCCTGATTTTGGTTTGTCCTTTAATTCCCTATCACCACTTTTAAACTTTTGAAACCATCTATGGCACTTTCGAGGATTCAAGATGTCTCCATAAATATCGCAGATGGTCTGGGTAGATTCTTTTGACTTTAATCCTTTATCGAATAAAAACAGCATAAAATACCGCAAATGTGTCTCTTCATTCTCGGGCTTTTGCATTTTTGTACTATGAACCAAACCAAAAAAAATGTCAAAACAGATAGGATATTAATATTAAGAGTTTTAAAACGATACTAACCGCGACGTGTTAACCCAAAGGTAGCCGGTGGCAAACTGGTTTCCACGTGACGCAACATGAAAATTGACATTTCTTTTCGCTTTACCTCATAAGTAAAATGGGACGGCAAGTTTTTACTTAGCATTTAGTTAAAATCTTATTAATCAAAATCGCACGTCAAATCTTATATTCAAAAACTCCCAAAATAATCTTGAGCAATGCAGAAAAATCCTGAAACATAACGATAGCGAATACTTTAAGGAATATAATTTTTTCAGTTAGGGATGAAATGTATTTCCAAATTAAAGTTTAGCAGCCCCTGAATTAAAATCTCGCAGTTAAGCTTTCGAGAATTCTTCCACCCCGTCGAAAAGAGGCCGCACTAATTAAAGCAAGCGTTTATACCAATCGGCAACTCGATCGGCCGAACTCCAAGGCTCAATGTGAATTTATGACCCTTAACCCTTTCACCAACGTCATCGTTTATAGGGATTATGACTGAAAACGAAAATAAATCCTATCGACTCGTTCGAATGATTGATACAGTAATTTTATTGAATGATGGAAGCAGTAATTTAAGGGCACATGATCTGCTTTACTTGACATGTGATTTTTAAGAAAAAAATATTCTTTGACTGCTAACCTATGGTATTAGCTGTAAAAAACTACCCAACACTTTTCTTTATTTTATCTCTGGTAACATATTTGTCTCATTTTTTCTTCTTGTATATTTTAGCGGAATGGTTCTAGTTGGACGTGCTGATGATTATGATTGTTGTTTGGTATTTAAATAAAATACCTCGATTAGCAATGCGGAAAGTGAGAGTGAATAATCAATGAATAGTAAACAGCGATGAATCGTCAAGTGATTAATAATAAGTGATTCTTTATTTATCGATAAGTAGGTATATATATACATATTCAGAACGGGGCGCGTGAGTGCGTCCGCAATATATTTTTGTCTCACTCCTGTGCGTGCAGAGGTGGTCGCAGACGTTGCGAATAATATAGTGGGTAGAACATTTGTTGGCGAAACGGCGAGACGGCGTGATGTGTTCTCTTTCTTCTGTGGAATGTGTCGTAAATAGTATTTGCGAGTAAACAATATTAATGTTCTGGTATGCGACCTTTGGGCATGTCCGAAGGCCGTTTCGTCGGTCGTTGACCGTGCGTGTTGACAATATTCAGGGACGACGGTATTCCCTACAATATCCTAACTGGTGATTTGGACATATACAAAAGAGTGACTGTAAACCAAAATTGTCTTCAGCCCCATTAATCCACTATCCCCATTAGTACCACTAAAACAGGCACGCTATTCGCAGTTCGTTATTCAACGTATAAGCAATAATACACAATACGCATAAATAGAACAATATTCTCAAACGTCTAGCACTTGTGCGTATTGTTAGCAGACTTACTCTTTTCAAGACTGAAACACGTTTTTTCAGGCATCCCCTAGTGTAACTTATAACAACTATGCCACGGAGGTCATCCATCGTCTTTTATTAACATTTCTGGTTTGTTTCTTTGGCGAACATCATAATAATTGTTTTGATAAAATTTAATTTATTAGGTTGTATTGTGTACAGCCTATTAGGTTGTATTGTGTACAACGAAAGGATAATACAAAAGTGTAATACAATACAGTATTTCTTTCTAGAGAACACCCCCTCTAAGCATCCTTCACACAACCCTTAGTTTCAAAAAGATACGTATTAGAATCAATATTAAGTTTGCCTAACGAAGTACTCGGGTAAGGAGCTCAAAACTCGGGTCATGTCTTGTAATAAAATCGTATAGTGAAATTTAAAATGGAAATTGTGTCAAAATAATCTATGGTCAACTTCATTAGACCTTATGTCATCGACACAGATAACTTCTTCACACTTTGATAGAATATATAATATATTATTTGTTAGTTACATCCGAGTATAAGCAATTAAATCTATGTCTTAATTCCATTTGAATTTATTTAGTGCCCCTAAAAAGTGTTTTTTTCGCTTATAACATATTTTCTCTTGAGGGGATATTTTGTTAAAGAACATCGTTAAAACAATTATATTTTTAAAACAAACTAACATTTTACGACAAACGTGGAAAGAACCGATGAAATAATAATAAGAAATGCAATATTTTGCCAATTATGAGAGAAAGTAAAAAATATGCGAAATCGAAGATCGTATAAGATGAAATGTATGCATAATAAGGCAAAGGCTGTGTTTTTGGATAGAAAGACGTAGAGATCTATTTTATCTACTACACCAAAAGGAAAATTCTGGTTTATTAAGATTTAAACAAGCACAATTTATATAGCGGTGTTTTGACAGCAGAATCTCTCCTAAGGCGCTCTTAATCGCGTACGAACCCAATATCATTGACAAATTGAAAAAATATTTCAAAATAACTATATGAATTGCGTATAAGGGTAAGTCGTGACTGCGGTCATTAGATTAGGTACTTGCTGGTATCTGTATATATAAAAAAAACATATAAAATAAGAAGACGCAGACAGCTTATCCAAAGTGAACTACTAAAAAAAACCTTTGTACATCTTCCCATAAATGATGGTTATCATATACATTCGGCTTAAGGTGTATTGTAGTGTTTATGTGTAAGTTCATACATTTCGATGAGTCCTTCCAAAA
This sequence comes from Odontocerum albicorne, assembly GCA_949825065.1. Taxonomy (NCBI): domain Eukaryota; kingdom Metazoa; phylum Arthropoda; class Insecta; order Trichoptera; family Odontoceridae; genus Odontocerum; species Odontocerum albicorne. The sequence continues at coordinate 34,080,509 of OX463856.1, forward strand.
AGGTTCGTTTTCAAGTGCTTCCTAAAGCTGTATACACCATTTACATTTCTAATACTTAAAAGCTGACTATTCCACGCCTCAAAACCAGTTATAGCTAAAGCTCTATAATAATATTCGATAATAATACCCTATTGAATAGATTCGAAACAATTAATTTATTCGAAGAATGCGAAATTGATCTCAAAATTCCAGTCATCTCTGAAGGGACGTCTTACATACACAAATTCAAAAGATACAATATGGACATTTCAATTAAGGGACAATATATCTTCGACGAGTTCTCCGATTTTTTGGGCACATTCCTCGTGGCCAAGGAGAGAATATGGAGAGGTTTGTGGTTACTGAAGACGTGGAAAGCGTGAACAACGCACAAGAAGAAGAATCCGAATGCGTTGGAATGTCCAAGTGAGGAACACAACTGGACTATAGAGTGCAGGCATAGATAAAAAGGAATCTTCAGAGATGACAGGATGGATGGAAGGGACTTGAATACAAAGTGACGTTTTAGAATCGGACATATATGACAATATTTATGACTACCATATATGTTATGATATACGAGTATGTCTAGCAGCTTCATTGAAAACAGACTGGAGTGCAGAAATTCGCGAATCGAGGAGACCAAAATAAATAAAATTACAATAGGATATTTTTCTTATATTTTGATGAAATAAACTATCTTAGGTTACAGAAGCCCAAGAATTTGTTTATGAGTATATCAAAATAATTTTCATATTTTTTTTTAACTCACATTGTTCCCCTGAAAAGGGTTAATAACTTTCAGATATGTTGAATGCCAAATTCATCTGTCGGACCTACTTTAAGTCAACTAAGATAAAACAAAAGGTTTTTTTTTACTTGATCGTACCACTCTGAAGGGCGCGCGGCAGAGGGCATTTTATTTAATTTCATTCGTATAATAATGTTCGTGATATATACACTTACTTCATCGAGTTTCACGATAATCTTGTATACAAACATTTCAAAAAGCACTCAACAATCAAGGTTGACAAAAAATCTACTTCGTCTTAGAGGGCGTCTAATAATCATAATGAATAGACAATTTATAAACCAATGTTTAAAAAAACAAACTCTCCTCAAGGGCGCTCTGATTGGGATTCGAACCTATTATTATTGGCAGATTAAAAAAATACGAAATAAATACATATATGTTAAGTTGGATGTAAGGGTATAAAAGTTGTAGCTGCGGCCATTAGAATTGGTGCTTTACCGTATATGCTTATAGTAGAAACACATCGTTGCTGGGTCTCGTAGTTAAGGATCCCCTACATATTTCCCGTATCTGCTTATAGTAGAAACACATCGTTGCTGGGTCTCGTAGTTAAGGATCCCCTACATATTTCCCGTATCTGCTTATAGTAGAAACACATCGTTGCTGGGTCTCGTAGTTAAGGATCCCCTACATATTTCCCGTATCTGCTTATAGTAGAAACACATCGTTGCTGGGTCTCGTAGTTAAGGATCCCCTACATATTTCCCGTATCTGCTTATAGTAGAAACACATCGTTGCTGGGTCTCGTAGTTAAGGATCCCCTAAATATTTCAACGTAAATTCATTTGGAAAGCGAAGTTGTGCCATGGACTTAGTTTTTTTTTGTGAAGTGAGTGAGCTATTGTACACCAGCAAACTCACCGGCCACACCGTTGTTCAGGATTGATTGAAGTGCGACGATCGGAGTACACTGGCATGTTTTTTTTTTTTAAGAATGGGTAAAACCGAAGTCATAGGTATCCTTATACCTCGAATACTAGACGGAAAAATTGCTCGTGTCATTCGAGGAGAGTAGCACAGTGCGGGATTCTAGCCGACGATCTTCCCCAACAGTGAGTTATCGCGCGGCCATGCAACTCCTATAAATATATATTTTGTAAGAAACCGCAGAAAACTTCCCAAAAAAGACAATTTAAAAAGTTTTCTTTGTAGATCTTCCGATATTTAATAGTAACACATTCGGCTTTAGGTGGAGTATAGTGTATGTATGTAGTGCTCATATATAATACATCATCATAACATATACATATAATCACGCCGTATCCCTCGTGGATAAGGCATACTAAATAACAAGATAAGTAAGTACGAGGCATATCCAGAAAGTAAGTGTACTGAATTTTTGTAGGTTACAATTTTTTTTATTTAAACAAAAAAATTACGTGGTTACCGTAGTACATATGTAAGCTATTTTTCGACATAGTCGCCATTCCTCTCAATGCAGGTGGTGAAGCGGGGTATCAACTTTTTGATGCTTTCCTCGAAGTAGTTTCCCGCCAACCCCTCCGTCCACTTCTTCACCTCCTCCTTTACCTTCTCGTCGGTTGAAAACCTTTTTCCACCCATGTGCAGCTTCAGGGAGGTAAAGAGATAGTAATCTGAAGGTTCTAGGTCAGGGGAATGCGCGGGATGGTTCAGGACATCCCATTTAAACGAGGCGAGCAGTTCCTTCGTGGCGTTGGCCGTGTGTGGTCTGGCATTGTCGTGCAGCAGGCAGACTTCCTTTGTCAGCATGCCTCTCCTCTTGTTCTGAATCGCCCTCCGCAATTTTTTTAGGGTCTCACAGTATCTTGCAGAGTTGATGGTCTCCCCTTGAGGCATATATTCAATTAAAATTATACCTTGACAGTCCCAAAACACGGATGCCATGATTTTCTTGGCTGAAATTGTGGTTTTGAACTTTTTGGCGCAGGGTGAAGAGGTGTGACGCCACTGTTGAGACTGCCTTTTGGTTTCAGGCGTGTAGTGTGCAGCCCAAGTTTCATCTCCAGTAACGATGGAGTGGAGAAATTCATCTCCATGGAGTTTGCAGACATTCAAAAACTCTTGCCTTTTTACAAAATTTCGCACTTGGCGGGAGATTGGTTTGACATTTTTCACGAAACGTGTTGTCGCGTCGACACTTCTCAACATGCTGACCTCGAACCGGTCTCGTTGCGGAGGAGAAGGGTCAGGCTACACGGAAGTGTAGCCAACATGTCGAAAATAAAATCCATCCGGTCGTGCGAGCCTCAGTACACTTACTTTCTGGATACGCCTAGTAGATAACATAAGTAGATAACAGATTTCCAAACGTTTCTATCCAATACCACAACTTTCACCTCCTCTACATTTACACATCTCGTCGTACACAATACTTTAGTTTTCATACTTTTCCCTTTATATTCTTTCAAAATATGGCCCATATAGTTCAGTCATGTTTACCTCGGTCTATTTCTTTCACGCACATCTTTCCCGTCTGACTGGTATTAATACGCGCTTAGTCATTATTTATTTGTTCATTCTATCTACGTGTCCAAACTATATTAAAGCTCCTCTGTTCATCTCATTGAAAAAAACATTTAACCATGCATTAATTTCTAAGTATTTAATTCCATCTCCCTTCATTCATTGACTCTCCACATCTCCCTCTATTCATTGACTCGCCACGTTTTTTTCTTGGTGCTCGTATATCCATAACAATAATCTTTTATTCTTCTTCAGCCAAGTCCATGTTTTACATATAACGTATAAAAGTGAAACTTATAAATGATCGACCTGTTGATTGAAATATTTTCAAACATTTTTTTATAACAAAAATAACAAGATTGTAAGGGCTGCTGAAGATCTAAGGGAGGGTCCTAAAATTTTATAAAGAATTATTTTTATTTTGATATTCATAATACCGTGAGAAACATACACAAAATTCACATACTGCCTATATTGTATTGACAAAACTCACACACCGCTCCTGTTTTTTTACGTCGCCCTTTACTGTCCATGCAGTGAGACTCTGGAATCAGTTACAAACCAATATAAGACTCGCTCCGTCCTTGGCATGCTTTAAGAAGCGACTGAAAATACTCTTAATATCTAGTTAGTAAAATAACGTATTTCATTCCTGATTTTTAGTTTCCTTTCCTCTCCACCATCCCTTCCTTTCCTTTTGATTGATGATATCTCACTTTATATGAAAAATAATGTTCGGGCGATTGTCCGTCTATGTGGGGTTCTTGGGCATATCCAAATCCATAAACTCACGTATGTATTTATGGATTTCGTGGGGATGGATAGACATGTGAATGATTTATGCGACCACGTAACTTGCTTCATTTACTTTTGTCTGGTTGATTGTAAGAGATTGCCACCTGGCAATAAGCCTGCCAGATTGTATTTGCAATAAATGTGTTAAATAAATAAAATTGTATAATATCCTTAACTGTCTCACCGCCCCTCTTATCTCTCTCGAAAATATTCAGCGTCTTTCCGATCATGGACTTGGGCTCCTTCAATGGTATTCCTCTACCACGCCCTTTACTCCTATTTGCACTGAACGTTTATTTTCTTAACCTTCTTACGTTCATTCGTTCCACGTACTCAAACCATCTCAGAGTGCTCTTTTTTACCTTAATCAACACATTAGCCTTAAGTTCACATTCACACCTAATCACTTTATTCCGTTTTGTGCTTTATCACTACAACTTTTATTTTAAGTGCACGCATGTCTACATAATTTATTTTGCTCTTTCACTCATTTTCTACGCTCATGCGTCACTTCTATATATCAAAATTGGTACTAAATACTATTATGAACTATCATCTTGGCAGATTTCGATAGTCCACATTCATCCTGAAGCATTTATATCTTATTAATAAGTAATGAAATATTTTTATTTATTTATTCAAGTGTTAACGAGTAAATAGATTTTCAAACGCCTTTAAATTAAGATAATTTAATAATTAGCGCATAATAAATTGTCTAACAATAAAAGCCAATATTCCCTTTCACATCTGTTGCTGTACTAAATTTTACCGAGTACAACAATCCAACTGCTAGTTAAAACGTAAACTAACCGCTTTCACGGATTATCCAAACTAATTATTAATGGGGCATACATTTTATGTTACACCCTGTTTAATTATAATTTGAAAATCATTTGAAGTTACCCTGTATAAATAAAGAGGCGATAACATTTAAATGAACTAGGGTGATGCCTAGAGATACTGTTTAAGAACATTTTTTTAGAGAAGTGGACACTACTGGTTTAATAAATTAAGTTTTTTATTGACATCAAGTAATTTTTTTAGGTTGACGATAAAATAACACAAAGGTTGAATAACATCTGGGATCCTCACGGCCATACTCGCCCTCCTATTAATGGGAGTGTATCTCGATTTTGATTATGTTTTTAGATATCTTAGAACGCTTGACAGCTTTTCTTTCCCAAATGTATTTACTTGTAATTATAGTATATATTGAAGTACTGCATTCCTTTCAATAAACACACGTTCTTTTAATGTATTTACTAACTCTCTAGGTTGTATTACATTCAATTAAAATATGACACAAAAAAGCCTTATGGGACAGTATTTAAAAAAATATATTGTGTTTTGTGAATAAACTATTGAAAATAAAATAACCTAATACAACAAACTATGTACATAAAAAATACACGGCATTTTCCTGTCAGAGTAGACAGAGAGGACAGATCCTCAGACTTTCCTATCGTGACACTCATCTTTTTCTTCTTCTATATTCATACTCCTTCTCATACAAGGTTTTTCTGACTTTCTACGTTTTCTTCTTTCGAAATATCATTCACTTATTCCAATCATACATTTCTTGGTCTTCCTACTATACATTTATATTTTTAGGCTTTCATTCATTCTTTCTACATATCCAAACCATATCAGTGTATCCTTCTTCATCGTTTCTAACACATAAGTCTTAATCTTCAATTATTTTTTCTAATCATTTTGTTCCGTATGTCGTTCATTGTCACCTCGTGTGTTCTTCTCAATGCAAACATTTGCACTACATTTATTTGTCTCTTTTCGATATTTTTTCACTTTCACATTTGATTTCTATGCATTAAAGTTTATACTAAAATACTTTAATTTTAGCAGATTGATTTATTTTAAAAAATATACGATATAAATCATATTTATAAAAAGTATTGAAAATATATTATACGAAATTCATAAGTATGGTACATACATACAAATAACTTATTTCTCTGCTAGAGGTGGTAGACAGGATAGAGCGACAGATTTTCTTACTTTCAACATCTATTTACCTTGCCTCTTTACAGTTCTTACATTTTCTTCTTTGAAAATTTAATTCACCTAGTCCAACCATAGTTTGCTCGGACTTCATTTACAACAACTCGCACTCATGCGTGCATTGTATGTTTATTTAGCCAGTCTTTCATCGCCCATCCTTTCAACATATCGAAACCACCTCAGCATGCTCTTTTTCACAATCTCAACATATCAGTTTTTAACTCAAATTCATCCTAAATCATTGTATTCCTCAGCCTTTCTTTACACCAGAAACATCTTTCCTGATTGCATCACATTTCCTGATTGCATCATTCTTCCTAATTGCATCATCTTTCCTGATTGCGCCAGAAACATATTTCTAAAGACGAGCCGAATGAGCCGCAAAAGATGATTTATACAATAATGAGTGATGCGTTGGTATACAAAGCATTTTGCTGTCACCGTATTGGAAGGACAGTCCTGCTTATACAGACAATCGAGTCTTATTTCGTAAAAGACATGTCTCTCAAACCTGGGATTGTGGGCTTGATTTCCTTTGAAAGCCATTTTTTTAAAATGGTTCAGTCTTTTTTTTACTTAAGGCCTTTTTAACATATGTGTATTTCTGTTTGATTCGAAGATATTTCTACATTGCAATTAACTCACTAGGTTGTAATGCATACACATGCAACAGATATTGGAAGTGACAGTCCTGCTCATAAAGACAATCGAGTCTTAGTTCGTAAAACACATGTCTCTCAAACCTGGAGTTGTGGGTTCGATTTCCGTTGAAAGCCATTTTTTTTAAATGGCCTCTGTCTTGTTTTTACTTAAGGCCTTTTTAACATATATGTTATGTATTTCTGTTTGATTCGAAGATATTTCAACATTGCAATTAACTCACTATGTTGTAATGCATACAAATACAAGATAGAAAAGTGTGTTGATCTATTGTCTGCCTACTCACTAAGAAACAGATTGTATTTTTTTTATAATTCTTATTTTCCAAGTAACAAGTGAATCGACTCTCTCTGAAGATAAACCATTTATATTTTTATTTCATGAAATAAGTGTTAACCCTAGCCTGCCGACACTGAGGGTATAAATCAAATACACCCCATGGTGGCGGGCGACTTTTATTATTGTTTTCTGCTAAGGGGTGGGGTGCACCCTTTCCCTGTTCAAGAAGGTTGCACCATTCTTCGCCCATTTTGACGGGTGCAAACCACCCCATGCTCACTTCAATTCTAGTTACCCTTTAAATACGATTTTTTTTTCAAAAACATTTTTAAATTAGCCAAAACGTTATGAAATAATCAATTTCATCTTTGCATGAATTTCTTTATGTCTCCATTGCTTCATACATTGATACTCCAAAATGTTTGTAAGTTCACGCATTTTAACAGCACTAATCTTACTTAATCGACCTCCGTAACTTGGTTGGTAAGCCGCTTGTCTTCTGATCTGAGGGCTGCAAGTTCGATTCAAGATGGTACATTGACGTACAGATCGAAGCTTGAACTTATTTATTATTATTTATTATTATTTATTTTACCTGGCGTGTTTATTGCCATGTGGCAATCTCTTCCAACCAACCAGAAAGATGTTTTAATGGGCCCTAAGTAAAAGCCAGACTGGAATTCCATTAAAAAAAATCTGGATTCCAGCGGGGATCGAACCCGCAACCTCCGGATCGGCAGACAAGCGCCTTACCACCAGGCCACGGAGGTCGTCTTCGGAGAACTTAGTTGAAGGATAAAAGCTAATTTATGTTATTGTATTACAATTTCACTGTAAACAGTACAACCAAATTTCGTTCAACCAACCAGAAAGTTGTGCAAAAGCTTTATGTGATAACCAGATTGGAAAGAAAAAAGACTTTAAAAAAAAAGTTTCTCACGGAAATCGAATTCGCACCCGCTGGATTGACAGGCATACATTACACCAATTATGCCACTGAACTCTATTAACTTAGATTAATTCTTCTGTGATACGTGCATTAAGAAAAAAATAGAGTTTCAATGTATGAAACAAGACGCTATAAAGCCATCAAGAAATTCATGTATAGATAAAATGGATGCAGTAAATAAGGTAAAGATAAAAGCGTTAAGATGGCTTCGAAATGTTGAAAAATGAATGACCAAAAAATGACTAAGCAAATTAACAAATCAGAAGTGTAAGGTGTGTATGGAAAAGAAAGATTAAGGAAAACGAAGCTGGACCAAGTGGAACAGATTTTGAAAACATGTGAATTAAGAAGCACGAATAATAGATCATTTATGACGATATGTTTAAATGCAAAGGTAGCAATTTTTTTTTTAAGTGTGAAGATCTGTTCTTTATGCTTATTTAATGATATGTATGTATTGACGATAGATTCTTATATAAAACATATCGTCCAATTGGGCTTGCAAGAGAAATGAATTGTGGAAAAGTTTTATGTGAGCTCTTGAGTGTGGTGTTTTTTTTATTGTTTTATATTTTTGTTTTTATGTTTATGTGCGGTACATTATGGGGTGAATGTTTTTGGTATGTCTGGAGTGATGAAGTGTGAGGAGTTTGATTTCGCGTGATGTATACATATGTAATTGAGTGTCACTGTTTGTCAGGTTGATGAGAATGTGCAACGGGGTTTTATATAATCAAAAATCGAAAAGAAGTATCGATTTATTTTTTCATGCTACATGTCCTCAGTGCGATACAGACAAAAGCCTAGTTTACTGGGGATACGACAAATGAAAGGCAACAAACCCAGATCCATTAAAATTGTGTGTCCTCATTAAATGACTTGTGGTTTTTTCACAAATAATGTATATTTATTGTCATGTGTAAAAGAAATAAAATAAAATAAAATGATACCAACAGTAAAAAATCTTGAGTCCTCAGATCTCATGGGGTTTTATCACAGTTAGTCTTAAATGTATGGCAAATATTTAATTGATACCATTTATGATACAAAGTTAGTGGTATTTGACGTCCGTTAATTTGGCATAACTATTTTATTTTTACGACATTTTCATTGTATGTGATATATGTAGGTACAACCTGAAAAATGTATTGCTTTATGGCAATAATTTCCCACTAACTAAAACAATTTTAAATATTATTTATAGTTAAGGCATGAACATTGTGGAGGTTTAAATACATCGTAATTTGTTTTATCAAACACTGTTTATTCCAATTTTTGTAACGGTATAACCCAACTGGTATATCTTTGAAACCGGTAAGGTTATACCGTTACAAAAAGTGGAATAAATAGTGTTTGATAAAACAAATTACAAAAGTTTAGAGATATTAAGTAAAAACAATACTGGCAATCTTTTTAAAAAAATTAATACTAACGGAAATTGAACTCGTAACCATTTGGGTGGAAGACAAGCGTTTTATCTACTTCAGTTTATTTCAGTTTTTTTCCACGTCCACGTATCTTCACCGTACATCAGAGTTGATACTAAAACACTGTTGAGACTATCATCATAGCCGATTTTCATAATATCCAGTTCGAGTATACAATTTGTATATGCGTAAGTGCCTCATTGACTTCATTAGGTCAAAATAAGGGTTATTTATTAAATAAACATAAAAATGGAAGCTAAACTCGCAATCTCCGGGCTGGAAGACGGGGGTCTAACTAACAAGGTCATGGAGACCATCAATTTATTTAGAATTTAATCAATTAGGTTTTCTTTCCCAAAATTATTCCTTAAATTCTACAAACCGAAAAAAAAAGTATCTGCTTCCAATAGGTTAAAACGTCCTGCGAAGAAATATTCTTTTGAATTCAACACAGGACTCTCTATGTAAAACAGACTTTTGGCAACTTTTTTTTTATGTTAGTTCAGGCGCAAACCCCAGCGCGAAATTAGCCCTTTTTCTATCTTCAAACGTGACCTCTGGCGAGGCTTTGCCAAAACGTCTGAAAACGCGAAACTTTCGCGGGCATTTTCATTTTTTTTTTCTTATGTCAAAAGTAGAGAATCAAAGAGAAAGATAGAGAGGGGAGGAAGATAACAAAGGTTTGACAAAAAATATATTGTTATGTAATGCTGAACTCTTTCAAATGAAGCTTTGTTTCCTATTCTTGTACTGTTTCAGACATATTTTGTGTTGTAGAAATAAAATATAATAAAAATAGAGTGCTTTTTGTTAATATGCAATGATTGATAAGTAGATAACTTTTTATGTGCAATGATTGATAAGTAGATAACTTTTTATATGATATGATTGATAAGTAGATAATTTTTTACATGCAATGATTGATAAGTAGATAACTTTTTACATGCAATGATTGATAAGTAGATAACTTTTTATATGCAATGATTGATAAGTAGATAACTTTTTATGTGCAATGATTGATAAGTAGATAACTTTTTATATGATATGATTGATAAGTAGATAACTTTTTGATATGATATGATTGATAAGTAGATAACTTTTTATATGCAATGATTGATAAGTAGATAACTTTTTATATGCAATAATTGATAAGTAGATAACTTTTTATATGCAATGATTGATAAGTAGATAACTTTTTGATATGATATGATTGATAAGTAGATAACTTTTTACATGCAATGATTGATAAGTAGATAACTTTTTATATGATATGATTGATAAGTAGATAACTTTTTATATGATATGATTGATAAGTAGATAACTTTTTATATGATATGATTGATAAGTAGATAACTTTTTATATGATATGGTTGATAAGTAGATAACTTTTTATATGATATGATTGATAAGTAGATAACTTTTTATATTTGTTTATCTACTTATCAATCATTATGCAATGATAAACATTTTTTTTATCTACTTATCAATCATTGCATATAAACAAATTGTTATCTACTTATCAATCATTGCACATAAACCTAAGCTATCCATCACTTGAGAGGTTCCACTACGGTTTTCACTTAAGGCTTGTTTAAACATATTTTAAATTGGTTGGAAGAGAGTGTCTCATGGCACTAATCCAGCTACGTTTTATTGTATACAGTGAAATTGTAATATAATAAATTACAATACAAGATTTAAAAAAATGATATTTTCCTTTAGTCACAAAACTTTTTTTTCCTGATTTTCTATCATTCTTTTTGTGAAGCTTTCTTTCTTTCTCCTGGTCACCGGCGATCTTGTTATATTTGTTTTTACTCATTATTTATATAACTGTTTTTTTTTTGTTTCTGTTATTGCAATTTTTTTTATCTTTTTTAATAATGTGAATCTTCTTCCGTTCATTCTAAATTTTGTAAGACAGTTGTATGGTTATTTGGAAGAGATTGCCACTTGTGCAATATATCAGCCATATTATAAACTGTATAATAGAGTTTTAAAGTATTAAATAAAGGTCGCGAATGAAATATAAAAATTCTAAGAACATATATTTTTGTTTGTATGGAGAATTTGTAAGAAAACTTAGAGAAAATTTACAGGCGATAATTACTCGTATAATGTATAAAATGTCTTTTACTTTTCAAATAAATTGTTTGAAATTCATCAAAAACTTAAGCTTATGTAGTTTTCTACTTATTCATACCATATTTAAACACCAAATTCTCTGATTCAAGTAAACTTTAAAAAAATATCAAAAACTATATTTTTTTTCGTGCGTCACTGAATTTATATTCATATTTATATGAAACTATTATATTACACAATATTGTATACAATCAAATCTTTCCGACTAATTACCACGTGGTAACCTGTTTCAATTGACCAAACAGCTGTCAATGAGATCTTAAGAGAAAATCAAACTGAAAACCGTATAAAAAAATGGGTGCCAACAGAAATGAAATCCGCAACCCATGGGATGGGACACAAGCGTTTTACCAACCAAGCCAAAGAGGTCGTAAATTTTTACGCTAATGTAAATTAAAACGATCATTTTGAAAGGACATTTTGTCTAGTTTTTGCGCTAGAAAGTCTATCAGTGTTTTAAAAGCCTAAGTATATATAAGATAAGGTCTAATAGTAGAACCAAACGATTTATTGTGATTTGTTTTATCAAACACTGTTTGTTCCATTTTACATAACTGTATAACTCTACCGGTTTCAAGGTTTCCTTGTGCTCCCCTGATGATTGATTTATTTATTCAAAACAAGCTTAGCCTAATTACTTTGAAAAATATTGGGTGTACAAATAAGTCACCGCCGTTTGACAAAAGTTTGCGCCACCAGTAAGTTATGGTTAAAATTGTCAGATGTAAAATGTCATTATCGTAAGGTTGGACATCTGTCAACAACATGACCTTGAAATATTAGTGAATTTTTATCAGTATAACATATTTTTTTGTGTTCGAAAATGTCAAGTTTTGAGCCGAATAAGCGTCATTTGCGGGAACTTTTGATTTACTTCTTCAATTTGAAGAAATCTGCAGCTGAGGCGCATCGATTGCTTGTAGAAGCATATGGTGAGGCTGCCTTAAGTGAGAGAAGTTGTCGTGAGTGGTTTCAAAAGTTTAAGAACGGTGAATTTGACATCGAAGACAAAGAACGTAGCGGAAGGCCGAAAGTGTACGAAGACGCGGAATTGGAAGTATTATTGGATCAAGATTCGTGCCAAACGCAAGAAGAACTTGCACTTACATTAGGAGTGACTCAACAAGCAATTTCACATAGGTTGAAATCATTGGGAATGATTCAAAAACAAGGAAATTGGGTTCCATATGAACTGACACCGAGAAACGTTGAACGCCGATTTTCCACATGTGAAATGCTGCTTGCCAGGCATAAACGAAAGGGTTTTCTGCACCGTATAGTCACTGGTGATGAAAAATGGATCCACTATGATAATCCAAAAAGGAAGAAATCATGGGGAACCCCTGGCCATGCTTCAACATCTACAGCTAAGCCAAATATTCATGGAAAAAAACTCTAGTTGTGTATTTGGTGGGATCAGCTTGGTGTCGTGTATTATGAGTTGCTCAAACCGAACGAAACCATTGCTGGGGCTGTCTACCGAGCACAATTGATGAGATTGAGTCGAGCACTCGAGGAAAAGCGCGCCCACTGCTACTCCAGACACGACAAAATTATTCTCCTGCATGATAATGCTCGTCCACATGTTGCGGCGCCGGTCAAAACCTTTTTGGAAACAATCAATTGGGAAGTTTTACCCCACCCGCTGTATTCACCAGACATTGCTCCTTCTGATTTTCACTTGTTTCGATCGATGACGCATGACCTGTCTGAGCAGCACTTCACATCATATGAAGATACCAAAAATTGGGTCGATTCGTGGATAGCCTCAAAAGATGAAGCATTCTTCCGACGCTGTATCCGTATGCTGCCAGAAAGATGGGAAAAAGTAGTGGCAAGCGATGGGCAATACTTCGAATAAAACATGAGGTTCCGTTCTTTCACAATAAATGCCCAATTTTTGATAAAAAACGGCGGAAACTTATTTGTACACCTAATACAAGACATTAAAAAAGAAGAAAAATTAGATAGAATTTTTTTTTAAAATTATATTGTATAAAATAAAAAATAATGCATATGCATACAAATGAGTATATACACACAAAAATATTATACACATATATTCAGTCACTTAAGTATGTTGATGAGTGCTTTCTAACGCGCTCAATCTAAGAAGAAAATTTACTTTTGCTTTTGGTAATGTGATATGAAATATGTCAATATCCGAAGCAGTCCCGTTCAGAAGAGTTAAGACCCTTCCAACAGGCATAGCGGCTGGAAGACCCGTTCTTGCGTATGTTATTGAGAACAGTTCTTGCCGGCGCAGTCTAGTGTAATTGTTAGGAACATTTAACGATAATCTTTGTAGTAATGCTGGACAGCTCACAACTCCTCGAACGAGTTTGACAACGTATACCAGGAGACGCAGATCTCGAGGGGTAAGCCTTAAAATCGGTAGGGTTATACTGTTATATAAAGTGGAATAAACATTGTTTGATTAAACAAATTACAATATCTTTAAACCTTCACAGTGTCCATGCATTAACTATAAATATTATTCAAAACTATTTACTCGATAGTCAGATGGCAAAGAAAAACTTTAGTAGAGATTTTTTAACGTAGAACAGAACCGAATAAAGCGAGAAAACAAACGTGCATGTCTACAACTTGAAGGAATAAGGTTGTTTAATGAAATGAGTCAAATGTGGTCTAAATCCATCCTGAGTCGACAGAGTACAAAATTCCCAACGGAATCTCCTATATTAGTCTCTTTGGAAATTATTTCCTAGTTCCAGTGCATTTCAGACGGAGAGTCAAGGTAGCTTTTAAATCATTCATAAGTGCTCTATGACTGTTAATGTGTCTAAGCTCGGGTGGGATTTTATTCCTTCTAAAAGGGATCATATTGTTGAAAGTTTACTCCGTATGTAATCCTGTTAATGTAAAAAGGCTTTAATTGCAGTTAAAGTACTGTTTTATGTATGAGAAGACCTCAAATTACGTTAAGTATCCGGAAACTTTATTTGAAACCCTAGTATAACATGTAATTACAACACCTATGGTAATTTGAAAGGATCAGATTTAGTAAGTTTTGAATAAAAAAATATTATTTATTGATTTTCCCTGTTTTAACAGTTCGTAATAAAAATCACGACGGTTATGCTAAGACGTATTTTTACGAAAATTTTTGAAATTCAGAAATTTACATTAACAGTATGAATATTGTGGAAAATTACTGAGATGAGCCGAATAAAATGTTGTAGAAATACGTGCACTTTGAAGAATACACGGTGTGACAATGTATAACAGTAAAAAGTGATAAGGGTTGAATATGAACTTAAGACTCATATGTTTAGTAAGATTAAGAATTGCACGCTGAAATGGTTTGGACATGTGGAACGAATAAATGAAGACTAACAAAACAGATATACTCGTCTAGTGGAAATGTGCAAATGTAAATGACATTCTGAAAGAAGGGAATGTAGAAAGTAAAAGAATCCTAGAAGTTGTATGAGAAGGTGTATGGATGTGGAATAGGGTAAAAAGATTTGTGTAAAGATAGTGAACTCTGGGGCTTCTCTGCCTATCCTAATATGGGAATGGTGTGATGGTATGTATGTAATATTGTTTGTTAAAAATTGATACAGTTAGAGCTAGAAATCAAACAAACTAAAAAGTTATATTTATCTCGCAAGATTCCCATTTTCAATTGACTTAGTAAGAAAAAAAATTCTAGAAATGTGTAAAACATTACCTTTTTACATACTTATAAGGTCCAAATGTTTCCGACCTGAACTAGTTAGAGCCTGTATGGGTAAATATTACACCCACCGCGCATGGTGAGGCGATTTTATTGTTAATATTTAAAAACTCTTCCTTCAGTTTTCAGTAGTTTATCAAATAGAGTCGAAAGACAACGTGTTGTTTCGTTATATTCTGATATGTTAAATGTTAATTATCACGTAGTTATCAAGTTTCTTTCAAAATAAGACGTTTAGATGTTAGTTGCTATGCTACCACGAAAGTATAGCATCAATTGCTTCATTTCCTCCGTTTTAATTTACGCGCTGATTTCTTGGAACAAATGTCCTATGTAAACGGAGATATTACTGTACGAGTTCAATAAAAACACAACCTTCAAAACAACCTTTAAAATTACAGCTTCATTAGGGACTGTTGAGCTATTAAAGAAGACTGATTTACAGAATTTATAAAATGTTAAGTTTGTTATGTTGTTTATAGTTAAGGCATTAACGTTGTGGAGGTTTAAAGACATTGTAATTTATTTTTAACAAACACTGTTTATTGCACTTTTTTGTGACGGTATAACCCTACCGGTTTCAAGGCTTTCACCTCATCTTCAGGGGAGCGCAAACAAGACTTGTTTGCGCTCCCCTGAAGATGAGGTGAAATCCTTGAAACCGGTAGGGTTATACCGTCACAAAAAAGTGGAATAAACAGTGTTCGTTAAAAATAAATTACAATATTAAGTTTGTATTACATCGTTCTTTCCGCATGAATGCCAAGCAAGAATAACTGACACTCGGTGTGGTGAGGTGCGAGCAGCCTGACTCGTGATGATCCCGTATCGTATAATCTATAATATGTATTACTAAATTTCAATTTTTTTAATCATTTGTGTACTTGCTAACTTAAGTATTCATTTATTTGTTCTACTGCGTCTTTTTATTTTGTTTTATTGTTAGTATAATATTAACAATTCTTTTAATTTTTATTTACGAGTATTTTTTTGCCAAAAATGAAACCGTCGCTACGTTTTTTTTTTTTTTTTTCAAATATGTTGTTAAGGTGCATTGTATAGTTGATTAAAATAACATAAATAATGCATTGAAATAGAAAAATACTTCGTATGTACAAAAATAACATCGCTTTTCACGACATATAAATAAGTTTATTTTAGACCCACTACTCTCTAGAGTGGGATTGTCTAAAATTAATTATGCAAGGTAAGAGATGGACGGGTTTAAAGGATCTTCCAGTGGCCGGCCAACTATTTCTGTCTGCAGCCTCCGCTGGACCTATTTTTAAAAAGTCACTCCCCCTCTCCAATTAGACCATAGCTGCCCCAAGGCACAGCCTCCTGTCTAGTATTGCAGAAATAATTGTTTCGTCCTGTCGAGCCCGAGACCTGTACACACTTTCACGCCTTGTTTAACTTTTCCAGTTACTTGCGTTTGTGATATTCCTTTGAAATAAGAAGACAATGAAGAATTGGATTATATGAACGTTTTATATTAAAATAATCCAATTCGCATTAAATATGTTTTTTATGAACAATCGTTTATAACCGCTCAATCGTTTATATAATATGTAAAAATACTAAGCAAGTATTTATGTTTGAATTCCGTACTTATTATACTCAAGAAAATGTACCATGGTTTCTGTGACGTTTGAAATGTCATGTCTCAAAGGGATGGGGTAAAATCGTTTTTTTTACAAATCGAAAAATTGTTTTTCTCTAAACTGACGTTCTATGTTAATTCTTAATTTTCATTTAACTGACTTTCTAATGTATTGTATGATTTGTATGTATCTTTAAATAGGACAAGATCCACTATGAATTAAAACTAATTACGAACATGTAATTTTATGCATAAAAAAAATCGAAAATCCAATTATCGTATACCCCATCCCTATCCAAGGCAGACTAACGTAGTGACTTTTGACGAACTTCGCCAAATATTATTTGATTTTAACAAACTGAAAAAATATTTGCTAATTTGTAACAAGATGTATTAATTTGTCATTATTGTTACGATAGTTTTATGTAATGTATTTACCTAAATAACTTAAATTAAAGTTGATAAAATAATTAAAATAACTGAACGTCGTTACAAGATTGTATTGGGGCAAATTTGTGAAATGTTACAGGGGCCATGCTATATTTTCTTTTTGTATAGTCCACACAAGCCTATACAAAGCGATCATATTTTTATCCAAAAATATCAAAAAAAGAAAAACGTGGTTAAGTTATTTTTCTTTTTTTTACATGTTCTCCTGATTGTCAAATATTTTCACAGATTCATACGTGAAAGAACAGTGGTCAATGGACGGCATTCAAACTCGCATGTCACATGGGAATATATGCGGATTGCTGTATGCTGATGACATTAATAGTATTAGCAAAGAATGAAGATGAATTACGAGTTTGATTAACAAATTATGTAAGAGGTGCGAAGAGAAAGATAAGAGAATGAATATTGCAAAGTTCAATGTTATGGTGATAGAAAAATGTGAAAGTAAGTGCGACATATGAGAGAATAATTAATGATTGGTTTAAGTTGGAAAATTTTGCATAGTATTTTATCAAATGGCGATCGAGTTACTAGAGATATCGAAAGGCGTAAAGCGATTGGAAACAAAGTAAATGGCGCACATCAGTACGTATATTCGAATCGGTATGTACAAAAATCTGCTCAGGGCTTAGTACAAAGGTATTTTAGCATTTTTTTTTATTATTTATTTATTTATTTATTTAACACTTTTATTGCAATACAATCTGGCGGGCTTATTGCCAGGCGGCAATCTCTTCCAACCAACCAGACAAAAGTAAATGAAGCAAGTTACTTGGTCGCATAAATCATTCAAATGACTATCCATCCCCACGAAATCCATAAACATATACGTGAGAACATGCCCACAAACCCCACAAAGACGGACAATCACCCGAACATTATTTTTCATATAAAGTGAGATATCATCAATCAAAAGGAAAGGAAAGGATGGTGGAGAGGAAAGGAAAAGAAAAATCAGGAATGAAACACGTTATTTTACTGACTAGAAATTAAGAGTTTTTTCAGTCGCTTCTTAAAGCATGCCAAGGACGGAGCGAGTCTTATATTGGTTTGTAACTGATTCCAGAGTCTCACTGCATGGACAGTAAAGGACGACGTAAAGAAAGAAGAGCGGTGAACTGGAAAGGCCAATAAACAATCTCTGTTTGAGCGTAGCGCTAATCCATGATTGGAAAGACGCTGAAAATTTTCGGCGAGATAAGAGGGTGCGGCGGGACAGTTAAGGATATTATACAATAGAGACAGTATGTGAATTTGGCGTCTATTTCTAACATTCAACCAGTTCAATGCCTTTTTATGTATTGGAGTGAAACATGAACGTGGAAAACCAACTGAAACCAATCAAATAAATGCTGTAGAAATGCGCGTTCTGAAAAGAATGTATTGGAGGACAACAAATAACAGGAAATGGAAAAAAGTGGTTTAGAATTAATGTGAAATTAATGCTGACATATTAAGATAAACAGAAAAGAGCATTTTAAGATGATTTGGTTATGAACAAACGAATGAAGAAAGATTAACAAAACAAATGTATAGTGCAAATTTAAATAGAAAGTGTTTTAGAGGAAGACTTCGTAAATCTTAATTAGATCAAGTGAATTATATTTTTTTAAATCAGGAAACGTTAAAAGTCAAAGAAATCGTAGAAGTTGTATAATAAGGTGTATGAATGTAAAAGAGGCGACGAACGTGTGTCGAGAAAGGAAATTTGGGCAATAATTGCCCAATTATTGTCCTCTATACCTACCCTGGTAGGGAAACGACGTGATGGTATGTATGTATGTATTTATTTAATACTTTCATGCAAATACATCAGGTGGGTTTTTTGCTTTAAAGCAATTTAAACAAACAAACCACTTTTGTATAATAATTAAAATCGGTTTCCATGATAACGTCTTTAATGTTGTGTGTAAAACAATATTTGAGTAAACCAAACAAGGAAGATAATTAAAGATAAATCTCGTTTTGTTTATTCTTAAACATCGACACATACGCAAGAATATATTTTTAATAAGGCTAGTTTTCCCTTTTGTTATCCCTTATTAATTAACGGAGATTCGACAAAAAATTAACGGAGTTCACATATCCTTCAACATGTTATCACACGTTTTATTTTTTTTATAGCACCGGAAATCGAATTGAAAACTCCCGGATGGAAGTCCAGCGTCTTACTAACTAGGCCACGGAAGGAATCAATCAGTATCGAAAGAATCCAGGTGATTGGAGTCCAATCGACCACCTAAAAAATTTCAATGAGCTTTTTTTCGCAAACATTGCTAAAGAAAATCACAATAAACTTTTCGTGGGCGCAGAAGCTCTGTGATAAGAGGGATGCTTTAGCAATAAGGCGTCCCCCACGTTAATTCACTGTTGGTATTTTCTGGCGCATCATTTTTACGTTTTTTTTTTCATTTGGATTGCGCATAAAGGCTGGTGTTACATTTTTTTTCATTTGGATTACGCATAAAGCCTGGTGTTACATTTTTTTTTTCACTTGGATTACGTATAAAGGCTGGTGCTATATTTTTTTTTTCATTTGGATTGCGCATAATTGTTCTAACGCGTCTGGTGCGTTAGAGCGTTGTTGAAGTGACAGGGGTTACAAACAGCGCATAATACGTATTTTTTTCAAGTTCACTCTTTTAACCCTCAATATTATTCGCAAGGACAATTTCATATTTATAGAAGGGCGCTCAGAAGGTCAGGTACCGCCATAAAAATGTGGTGACGTCATTACTTAAGAAATATTTTCTCATTTCACGAGTGTAAACATGAAACGGCATTAAAAATATTGAAAATATTTTAGTGTCGGATGAAGGTCGCTAGATTTGTGTTTATGGTGGTTTACTGGTTTTTTAGAGTTCATATATAAAAAATAAACATTTTTTTTATATAAAACTAAATTAAACCCGTTTCTTCCTATTACATACTTCTTTCTCACACATCTTCATTCATTTCATTTTTCTAAATCAAGGGGTAGTAAATATTTCATTTGTTTTTATGCCCGCTTAAAATCGACCCCATGAAATATTATAATTTAATGCAATCATTCAACAAAGTCGACCCCATGAAATATTATGATTGAATGCAATCAATCAACAAAGTCGACCCCATGCAATAGTATAATTTAATGCAATCATTCAACAAAGTCGACCTCATGATATATCATAATTTAATGCAATCATTCAACGAAGTCGACCTCATGATATATTAAAATTTAATGCAATCATTCAACAAAATTGAAGCTTTGTGATTTCCCCACAGTTCCTGTATTATTTTTTCTAAGTGCGCGCATTTCTACAGCATTTGTTCGACTTTTTTCCATCTTTCTCCACATCCACGTTTCATTCCCATACATTAAAAAACTGTCGTGCACTATTATCTATGCAGATTTGGTAACTGCCCGGTTCGAATATATATTTATATTCGAATATATGATTTAGTCCTTCGTGCTATTTCCTCCGATATGCCACCTACAAAGGAAATAAGTTGACCTAGATACACATATTCCTGGACAAGTTCTAGCGGCTTTCCATCTACGTTTATTGGTTTTGGAGTAGCAAAGCTATTCATTATATATTTGGTTTTCGATATATTAATTTTTAAACCAACTTCTTTACTGACAAAGACTTAAGCACAAAACAGTCCAAAATTTGGCCCTTAAAACAAAAATTCCAAATTACCACTGTTTGGGTCCTTACTTCACAATAGAGTCCAAAAATTGCCCTTTCTATTGTTTAAAACTCAAAAGAATTAAAAATGGCACTATTTGGCCTTCAAAGCACAAGTGAAAAAAATATCACTTGTTGGTCCTTAAAGAACAATTGCATTGAAATAGTCACTTTTTGGGTCTTTATAGCCCCCTTTTCGATTCATCAAGTATAAAATACTTTAAAAATACCTATTTTTGGTCCTCAAACATAAAAACACTTTGTGGCCCTTTAAGCCAGCGGTCGGCAAATATTTGTTGTAAAGGGCCTAAAAGTTAATATTTTGGGGTCTATGGGCCAAGAGGCCAACTCGAAGAATATCATAAATTTACTGAACAAAATGTAACGTTATTATAATAAGTAGATTTAAAAAGACTAGTATTGTTTGAAATACGGCTCTACTAATGAGAAGAATCAAAACTCATTTTTTTTTAGAAAACATGTCACCAAACGGGGTTGAGCGATACAGGCTCCCGAATTATAACTGCGTAACGTCATCGTCAACAGTTGCCACCGAATGCGAAGCTTTAGGAGCGCCACATACGGTCGTATCTCGCAACTTCTCAATTAAGCTGTCGGCCGTTTCGTTATAGCGCGTACTTTTTAAATTTTAAAGAATTTGAAATTGTAAAATCCATTCTTAGCTTGTGGGTCGTACATAAAGAGGCGGCGGGCCGGTAGTTTGCCGACCCCGGCTTTAAACGCAGACATATAAAAAATACCATATTTTTATCCTTAAAGCACAAAAGTGTGAAAAAAGTAACTTTTGTTCAGTCAGATATACAATCCTAGTATTTACAGGATTGTTGCTTTCCTTAGTCTCCGCTCCTAAATTGCTTTCCTTAGTCTCCGCTCCTAAATTGAAGCCGATATATTCTCGTTGTGAAGTGAAGTGTTTTGGGCCAGTCAGGATAGTGCCCAAATTTCTGGGAATTGACCGTGCCGACTCGTATCCGGACCCTGTGGCTCTCATATATTAGGTCCTTACATATGAAATTGGCGTTTTGTTTGGGAGGAACATAAAGTTGATTTTTTTTTAATATAATATATTTATTTAATCAAAGTATGTACCATTGCTATCTATGCACTTTTGCCATCTCATAGCTAGTTCATCGATCCCTTTACTAAAAAAACCATTCGGACGGGAATCAATAAAATCTTTGAAGTCGGTTTGGACTGCCCCATCGGAGTTGAATTTTTTCCCTTGCAAGAAGTTATCCAAATTTCGAAAAAAATAGTAATCTGTTGGGGCAAGGTCCGGAGAGTACGGTGGATGTCTTAGACATTCCAATTGAAGCTCTTCTAATTTGGTAGCCGTCTGTTGTGCAGTGTGTGGTCTAGCGTTATCATGAAGCAGCAGTGGCCTAGAGCGATTAACCAGCCTCGGTTGTTTAGCAGCTAGCTTTTCCATCATGGTTTGCAGTTGCTGACAATAGACATCTGCCGTAATCATCTGGCCAGATTTAAGAAAGCTGTAGTGAACGACACCAGCACTAGTCCACCAAACGCTCACAAGTAACTTTTTTGGAGTCAATTTTCGCTTGGGGCATGGTTTGGCTGGTTCGGCAGGATTCAGCTATTGCGATGAGCGCTTCCGATTATCATACAGGATCCACTTTTCATCACAGGTAATGATTCGATTCAAAATCCCTTCATTATTGTGCCGGTTGAGTAATTCAACGCAGCAGTCAACGCGCGTTTGTTGATTTGCTTCACTCAATTCGTGAGGTACCCACCTTTCAAGCTTTTTCACCTTCCCAATTTGCTTCAAGTGGATTAAAACAGTTTTATCACTAACACCGCAGCCTGCAGCTAACTCGGACGTGGTTTGCGATGGATCCGCTTCCACAATAGCCTTCAATTCTTCATTATCAACTTTCTCCACGGGGCTTGTTCTGCAGGTCGAAATTTCCAGAACGAAAACGTTGGAACCAAAAACGCACTGTGTTTTCTTTTGCGGCACCGTCGCCATACACATCATTAATCCTTCGAGCCGTTTCTGCAGCACTGGTGCCACGGTGGAACTCGTACTCGTAAATAACGCGATATTTCAAGTTTTCCATTTTGTAAACTGAGTGACGTAAAGAAAAAAAACAATTGAGGAAAAAACAAATGAATTATAATTTTCGAAACACAAATACTTGAGTAAATAGCTGTATAAATTTTAATTTGGAATTCCTAACCAAAGAGAAGATATTTGAGATCAAAGTTGCCAGTACGGCAAAACGCCAATTTCATATGTAAGGACCTAATATATTGTCCCTTCAACATATGTTGCCGAGGTCCATACACCAGTACGTTACCGCCCTATCTCATTTTATTGTATAACGTTCATTCTAATTACGAGTACTTTTTCTATTATATTATTTAAAATTCCGTTCTGAAATTATTTACGAGGACTCTTTCTATTATATTATTTAAAATGTCGTTTGAAATGTTAATTTTAGTGCTTAACTTTTAACTGTTAACACACATGGTGGTTCTAAGAACAAAAGTCCCGAAATCCTCGGGAACAAACTCGAGCCGCATCATGGACGCCAAGTCACGTGCCACCCCCATGAGGAAGAATTCCGCCCTCTCCTGTCCTGGTGTAGCTGCAAACACCAGCACCAGCAACTCCAGTGCGTGGATCACTCCACGCAATGGAGCTAAACAATCAACTCCAGTCCCGGCTCAACCGCTACCGAACCAAAACCGATTCGAGGCACTTCCGGAGGTCGGAGACGCCCCTGGAACACCTGGCTTCTGAGCGCCAGTAAAGAGGATTACCTCGAAGATCCCACCGGTAATTATTACCTTAGGGGACAAAACACATGGCCAGATAATAAATCTGGCCAAATCTTTTACAAAGGCGGGCATCACGCTCTCCTACAGAGGCAGAGACCGTGCAGCTGTCAACTGCTCAACGCTGGAGGACCACAAAACTCTCGTGGCTGGCCTGAGAGAGACCCAGGCACCCTTCCACACGTTCACCGCGGAGGTGGAGCGCAGCAAGCGATCCGTCATCAGGGGCCTCCCAGAGCTCCCGGTAGAGGACATCGCGGCTGATCTGGCCGCCCAAGGGTACAAGCCTCTCCGAGTTTTCAGGATGAAGACCAAGGGTGCCCCGCTCTATACGGTACTCTTCCCAAATGCCACAAACATTGAGGCTCTTCGGACGGAAGTGACAGTGATTAACTACTGTCGCGTCCGCCTGGAGAAATACAAGAACGGTGGCAGGGTAGGCACCCAGTGCTACCGATGTCAAAACTTTGGCCACGCATCGGCGAACTGTAACCACACAGTCCGATGCGTGAAGTGCCTGATGGCGCATGCCACTACCGACTGCCCCAAGAAAGAGCGGGACACCCCTGCGGCCTGCTGTAACTGCGAGGGTGCTCATCCGGCCAACTATGGTGGTTGCCCCCGCCGCCAACAATACATATCCAGCCTACATAAGAGACGCAGCGTACCGGCTCCCCGGATGGACCATCGCTCGTGGAGCCAGGTAGCCAGCGGTACTCCAGCCTCACCACCTCACCTACCAGCCTCTCCTATAGCCCCCCTTTCTACTCAAACACTCCACCCTCCTCGTGCTCAGCCCCTGCCCCCGCCCCCGATTAACACGTTCACAAACGGAGAGAGCGAGTTACTCGCCATCATGCGCCTTGTCATCGGAGCCCGGAGCAGGCTCGCTTCTTGCACCACTAAGCTCGAGAAGACTATGATCTACCTCGAGATCATTGAGCAGCTCGTAGGATAAGCGTGATGACGAGTTTCTCTGGAATGAAAGTGCTCTGCTGGAATGCTTACAGCATGCAGCAGAAGATCGAGGAGCTGATGCTGTTGGTGAACAATTCAGGTATAGATATTGTGCTTATAACGGAAACTTGGTTAAAACCTGTATCTCGTGTGAGAGGCACCGGTGGCTTCACCATCTATAGATCGGATCGCGTTTCCGGTAGAGGTGGAGGCACCGCGATCCTCATCCGAGACACTATCCATCATACCCAACTCCTCACGCCCGCCCTGACAAACTTGGAGGCTACTGCCATCAGCCTCAAGGTTGACAGGGAGACAGTCACAATTGTGGCAGCATATTGTACCGGCTATCGTTCACTTCTGGAAAAGGACATCGAGGCAGTGCTGGCCTTGGGGCCCAAGGTCATCATGGCCGGGGACTTCAATGCCAAGCACCGTTACTGGAACTGCTTGAGAGCTAACCCGAACGGAACGACGCTGTACAATTATATGGAAAACCACAACTGTCAAATACTCTATCCAAATCAACATACCTGTTTCACCAACCCCCGTAGCCCTTCTACACTGGACATTGCCGTAGTCAAAAACTACCCTAACATCTCTGGCTTGACTGCTCTAGAAGCTCTCTCGTCAGACCACCTCCCAGTCTACTTCACATTGGGAGTGAGGCCGATTGCTAGCCTCAGGGAGCAGTACGACTACGCCAATGCTGACTGGAAGGGTTACAAAGCCTACCTCCACAACCAGCTCTGCCTATCACCAGAAACTCTGGTGAGCCCACAGGACATTGATACCGCGATAGATACCATCTCCACCTTCATCCATAATGCCCGTGATGAAAATGTTCCCCTCAAAATTGTCACTCCATACAAAATAACTCTTACTCCTCATATCAAACTCCTTATATCTCTAAAAAACAAACAAAGACAGACCTACAGACGTACACTAGACAAACGTGACAAAACACTTCTAAACGTCCTCCAAGATGAAATCAAAAAAGAAATCCGCCTACTTAAAAACCAGCTATGGCAGAGAAAATTGGCAGCTCTAGAACCGGGTAACGGTACTCTCTGGCGAGTCGTCAAGGGTATCAAGTGCTCGTCTCAAAGCATACCACCTCTGCGCACAGCCTCAGGGTTGGCTGTTTCTGGCAGTGACAAGGCTAATGCCTTGGCGGACGCTTATGAGAATACGTACTCAATCACTTCCGACCTTGGAAATGTTGATGTCAATAAAGCTGTCGAGGACACTCTCACCAGCTTTGCTTACTCCCCGACCAACCAAAACGAGGTGCAACTTTGCACCCCGTCCGAAATTGGTCGTATCCTTGACAGACTTAAAACACGAAAAGCACCCGGTCCCGACAATATACACAATAGCCTTCTTAAACAGTTACCACTCAAAGCGAGGATTTTTCTTACTAAAATAATAAATGCCTCACTCCTTAATGGGTATTTTCCGAGTATTTGGAAAGTAGCCAACATTGTTCCTATCCACAAGCCAAATAAACCTACCGAAAATCCAACTAGCTACAGGCCCATCAGCCTTCTTCCAGGTCTTGGCAAGATCCTTGAGAGAGTGGTTGCCTCAAGGCTAGTGTTCCATCACGAATCCAATAATACATTCCCTCATGAGCAATTTGGATTTAGAACAAGACACAACACGGTCCAGCAACTTACCCGTGTCGTGGAAGACGTGTCGATGGGCTTCAATAGGAACAGAAGTACTGGCATGGTACTGCTGGACCTTGAGAAGGCTTTTGATACTGTCTGGCATGATGGCCTTCTTCACAAACTTCTCCTCACTGGCACTCCACTCTATCTCGTGAAACTACTTCAATCCTACCTTTCCAATAGAAGTTTCACAGTCACCACTCATCATTCTACGTCATCCGCCAGGCCCATCCCTATGGGTGTCCCCCAAGGCAGTATACTTGGACCATGTCTATTTAACATTTACACACACGACATTCCTACTCCCCCAAACTGTAAACTCGCACTCTTTGCTGACGATGCGGCATGCTACGCATCGTCACTCAAGGTGGATCGAGCTGGTCGCCGTCTTCAGATTGCTCTTGAGATCCTTGAGAAATACTACCAGGACTGGAGGCTCAAAATCAATGACGCCAAAACTGAGGCCATCATGTTCTCCCGAAAAATCAAGGAAAGAGTGCCATCGATGCCCTTATTCATCGGTGGTTGCCTGGTTGAGTGGCAGGACGTGGTTAAATACCTCGGCCTGCACCTTGACCGGCGACTGACGTGGAAAACCCATTTAAATACCATCAGACAGAAGGGTCACAAGGGCATAGGGGCTATCAGTTCGATATTTCATCGACGCAGCTTCCTTTCACCCAAAAATAAGCTCCTCCTCTATAAAACCCTTATTCGTCCTATCTTGACCTATGCTGCACCCGTTTGGGGTAGTGTGAGCAACACGGATCACCTGAAACTCCAGAGAGTGCAGAACAAGGCATTCAAGATATCTTTTAACACCCATCCCAGAACAAATCTTACCCGACTTCACGCTGAACAGCGAGAAGAAACCCTACAACACCACATTCTCGCTTGGACCGTGAAGTTCTATAAAAGCCAACAAAATCACAGAAATCCCTTAGTCGCTGCCCTGGGGGCTTACGAGAGTAAATCCGACCTACCCTTCCGTTATAAGCACAAGCTCCCGAAGCATTATCTGTTGCCTGACTAGTCCACCTTCAGTATTAGCTGGGACGACCAAGGTCTGAGTGAATGTGATGGAATACAAGTAGCCTGAACGAGTGGACTTGTTTTTGCTGAATAATAAGTGTAAGAATTGTTATCTAGTTATAAGTAGTATGTAGGTGTTAATTATTTCTAAGATCTCATATATTAAGATTGAATAAATAAAATAAAATGATATGTAGGAAAATAAGATTAAATAAGTTCATAAATTATAACATATAATTAAGATTAGTTAAGTAATAAATTTGTACATAGGTATAGCCTCAACAAATGTTTGTATAATAATTTACTTGTTTAATAAATAAAAAAATAAAAATAAAAAATAAAAAAGGATTGTTGCTTCCCTTTTAAATAACTCGGAAACCAAACAATTTACAATTTAGATACTCGTAATAAAGGCATAACATACGTGTCAGAAGCAGAATAAAGCATTCAGTATAGAATGCATTGCTAAAATTTAATACACGTTATAATACCAGCTGTTTAAAACTCATTCCACATCTCATATCATCCGTTATCTTAATTAGTACGGTTGTAGTGTTAAGCCCCGAACAAAAATCTGACTGCAAGGAATTAAACAATTCAAATTGATATGGGTGAGAGTCAATTTGTAAGGGATGTAAAATCACAGATATACTCATAAGTTCATTCGTTAAAAATTAGTTTTTTTTTTTTAATTATTTTTAAATAAACAAAAGTATAATTTGTATGGAATAAGCTATCGTCTAGTAGTAGGTTTTAGTTACACCATTACTTTCTCATCTAAAATGTTATACCAGGAAGGTTGTAGTTTCATAGGAACACTCGACTCTCGAGGTAATATTTGATTACAAATCAGCACAATACAAGCAAGGTACTTCAACCCTTCCTGTCCTGTAATGTGTAACTAGTACACATTGCTTCTAAAAACTTTAATATATCTATAAATATAATACGAGTAAATACTGGGTTCAGATTTTAGGTATTCCTCCGTAATACATTCACGCATTGAATGAAAAAATAATATTAATAATAATTAGCACTTATCGGCCACATCAGAGATATTTTGTGAAAATCGGGAATAAATCCATCAATACAATCAAACGTGTGCCAGTGTGTGACGTAGGTATATTCATTAAAAAAAACGCTATGGGTGAGGAAGCGACGCTATTCACGTCTCACTATCACTCTACTTCGGTATATGGGAACGCAAAAAATAGAATCTCAGTTCGTTCGCTTCTCTCGCTTAGTAGCCAGCGGGCTTTCGTTCGAGGTGGTCGCTTCGCCCGTTTTTTGAACGTCGTCCGATATTTTTTTCATGTTTTTAGTAATTAAATTTCAATTATTATCACTTTTGATTTCAAATTTAGTTCATTTAAGCGATTGGCTACGAATATTCTTATTTTTCCGATTTTAAATCGCTCATTTTTACATATGTATTGATGTGTATTGAATACACAGCACCGGAACGGGCGGATTTTTTTAGCACAGGAATGGAAAGGTTAATATATGTGTACTTTCATATAATACTATAACTAATAAAAAAATAGTTTTCCGTACAAATTCTCATAGTTATAAAAATATTAAATCAATTCAAAAGGTATTCGATAGTATTATTTCATTTCCTTTTTATTATTGTTTCCTCATATTTAAACTTTATTATTTCAATGTAAATTGAGTGGAACGAACGAATAAAAGAGAATTTGTGACCGTTCTACAGTGAGCCGGCTAAATGAAATATACTAGCATTCATATTCAAATACCCTTTATTTGTTTAAAGGGTTGGAAACACAGTTATTCCCTATTCAACAGAAAATTCATTAATTTAATATAATACGAGTATATAGTCTCACGAGAAGTATGTTTCTACTGTCAATAAATTACAAACATATTATTACGATATGTTCCTTGCGGGGGTAGACAGAGAGAAAAGATCTTCAAACGTTTCTAACCAAGCTCAAACTTTCGCCAATTTTCCAATTATTCATACTTCTCATTTTATATTATTTCAAAATCTAATCCACTTGCTGTAGCTACGTTTTCCTCGGTCGTTTTTTTTTTACGAACACCGTGCACTTCTGACTTGTATACTCGCTTAGTTATTATTTCTTAATATATTCTCTCCGCATGTTCAAACCATTTTAAAGCACCTTTTAACATGTTACTTAAAACATCAATTTTATCTATGCATTCATTTGTGATGTCTTAATTCCACCTTCTTTCAAAGATTGACAATCCGCAAATTGTCCTCAGTTTACTCGTCTCCACAGCATTCATTTTAAGTCCAAGAATCACTTCCACACATCAATGTGAGTACCAACACAAGATTATGTACGGTACCCAGCGGTATATAATACACATCGGGTTTAAGAAAGAGGCTGTCGGTCATAATCAGCTAACTTCGGCTTTGTAGAGCGTCGTCTCTGTCCCTAGAACGCTTGACAACGATTGACAAATCACGACGGAACACGTGTTTGAATGACAGAGATGACGCTCTACAAAGCCGAAGTTAGCCGATTATGGCTGACAGTTTCTTTCTTAAGCCCGATGTGTGTCACTTACCGACGGGTACTGTATTATGTTATAATTTGTTTCATTATGTATTATCATTTTTGCTACACTTGATATTGCTCAGTTGTTGAATATAACATCAAGTGTTCTGTTTACCTTGTTCCTTCAGTAAATAAATTTCTTAATATTTGTTTGAATATTTAACAATTAATTTCTTTACAACTCCACTAGCAACATTTTCGCTACGCGTATTTCTACATCCCATCCCAAGGCTCTCTTCAGGCAGAATAATCAATGTTTGTTACGAGAGGATTGCTTAGTTTATTCTGACCTAATAACTGGTCTCGTAACAAACCAGGATCATTGCACCTGAAAAGAGCCTCCGGGATAGAAGGTAGAGATACGTATTGTCAGAGTTTATGTAATTATGGAAAAAACAAAGTAATTCACTGTCAAATATTACAAAGTATATTAAAAAAATATATTTTATTAAATTCTAATTGCAATTTTAGTAAACCCTTCACAAAAATAAGAATTGTTCAAAATATTTCAAAGTATTTTTACAAAGTATATTTTACAAATATTTCAAAGTATTTTTACGAAGTATATTTTATTAAATTCTAATTGCAATTTTATGAAGATGCAAAAAGCAGTAGTAATAATAAATTACAAAGTCATTGTTTAAAATTATTCAATTATTATATGTACATATATTTAAGTTCAATATATGTAAGTATACCACAAAATATTACCAAACTTCTCAAAGCAGACTTACGTAATTGTCGAATACTTATTTTATAGTGGTTAAGAACTTAGATTTGTTTTTAGTGGAACAACGCTTATATAGAACAAAAATTGGATTTTTGGAGAATTTTATGGATACATCTTGAGTTATAAAATTGAAAATTGCTATACTAATTATAAAATCAACTCTTCTATAATTCGTATGCAAAGACTTGGAAACGAGTTTTGCAACA
The DNA here is from genome assembly GCA_949825065.1 of Odontocerum albicorne. Classification (NCBI taxonomy): domain Eukaryota; kingdom Metazoa; phylum Arthropoda; class Insecta; order Trichoptera; family Odontoceridae; genus Odontocerum; species Odontocerum albicorne. The sequence continues at coordinate 34,111,415 of OX463856.1, forward strand.
ATTTAGATATTTTTAATATAAGTATATATAGTATTCGCCAGAATATTACAACAATATTTAGGAATAGCTACTAACTTTGTGCTCTCCTTTATTAATATAAATAACGTAATACAATATAAACAAAACATTAAGGACAATACTTTGCCTCTGGATTTGAGTAGCCCTGCATCAACATACGAGTATATGAAGGTTTTAATTCAGCAAAGCAACTTGCATCTCGTTCTACTAATGAAGCCATGTGTTTTCTATATCTCAATATCTATCCATAAAATTCCCAAAAAATTCTCAAAAAATCCAATATTTGTTCTATGTATGCGTTATTCCACTAAAAACAAATCTGAGTTCTTTACCTCTTTAAAATTAGTCTTCGACAATAACGTAAGTCTGCTTGGTGAAGTTTGGTAATATTTTGTGGTATACATACATAACATATTGTATATTGAACTTAAATATACATATAATTATTACATAATTTTAAAACAATGATTGTAATTTATTACTACTACTGCTTTTTGTATCTTCACGTTAGTTGAAGATAAAGTTGTATTATTTATCAATAATTTTAAGTACTTTATAACCTGTCACATGTTCATTTGTATATAAAGACACTTGTGTCGTTAATTAAATGAATAAATAAATATAGAAAATACATGGGCTCACTTGTAGAACGAGATGACTTAATATTGTTATTTAGTTATTGATTGGGTATTTAAGTGTTAAATTGTAGCTGCTCCCTATTTCCTTAAGGCTATATTTTGTTCTATATTCAAAGGCTAATAAAAACCGTAACTCAAGAACGTTAAAAAATCACAATAACACGGAAATCACAACAACACATCACAACAAATATTCTTATCGAAAACGATCTCCCCGGAGTATTCGGGTCATGCCTTTTATCGACATACCCGCATTATTGTGCTAATATTGAGGATTCCATTGTAGAAGCACCAAGCGTCAAGAAATGTTGTAAGGATGTGGAAGCGAGGAGAGCAGTGAGCGAACGATGCGCGACTTACCCTTCTCCGTAATATGATATCGCCAATTTTCATTATTACATGTCCGTTCGTAATTTCTGACTGGGGCGGATTTATTTTCTACACACATCGCATGGCGTACAAATCTAGGGGAGTTAAAAATAAATGTAGCGTTACTATTCAAGCTTTTCCCCGGTAGAGCTTTTAGAGAAGCATTCGCTAATGTTGTTATGAGATCGAAGGTTAATGGTGTTACGATTAACAAGAATTTAGTACCATATTTGATGTATGGAAGTAATTCATATTTAACCTAAAGAAGTGTTCGAGTTTCGAAACAAGTTTCCATTAAGATAAATCGTAGGAGCTGTATGAGAAGTAGATGTGATATGGCAGAGGCTAATTATGTGTGTCGAGAAAGGAATGTCGGGCTCTCTTTCCTCTCTACTTATCTTGAAAAGAAATCAGTGGGATGTATGTATGTAAGTAATTCATGTTAAAATTGACAAGGCCAACCGAGAAATGTTAGTAGGCGATATAAATTATATTAACCCTAATTGACTCCGAGTAGAGGTTGTCAGGTGTAAAGAGTCTTTCAAATTGAGCGGGTTTTTTATTCTTGGATAAAACACAGATAGCGTCACGAACTTGCTTGGGTCTTGTGACATTTGAGGAGTCGTATACAAAACAATAACGCGTTCAAATTGTTGAATTAATTAATGTATTGTAATCTCCGGAAACGGTGATGTTAATTGCCCACCAAGATCATGTAATCTGACACCATTGGACTATTTTCTCTGGGGTTACGTGAAAAGCCAGATCTATAAAAATTACCCCTTATTAATTCCTCAACTGAAGGACGAAATTACTCGCATTATTGGTGAGTTAGAACCGCAATTTTGCTAATATGTCATCGAAAATTTTGACAAAAAAGCGGACATATGTGGAGCTGTAAATCGAAATGAGTGTTTTATTCAAAAATTTTAAAAAACTGCTCAATTTGAAAGACCCTTAACATTTTGAAATGGAGTTTCTTGAATGAAAGTAGCGTTGAGTGTGATTTCGAAGATTTACAGTATTCTTAATTGAACACTATTTATTCCAGTTTTTATAACGGTATAACCCTACCGGTTTCAAGGCTCCCCCTCATAATCAAGAGAACACAAACAAGACTCATCAGGTGAACGCCTTGAAACCGGTAGGGTTTTTTTTTTACCTGGCGAGTTTATTGCCATGCGGCAATCTCTTCCAACCAACCAGAAAGATGTTTTTATAGGCCCTAAGTGTTAACCAAACTGGAATCCTATTTAAAAAAATCTGGGTTCCAGCGGGGATCGAACCCGCAACCTCCGGATAGGCAGACAAGTGTCTTACCACCAGGCCACGGTATCAAAAGTGGAATAAACACTGTTTGATAAAAATAAATTACAATGTCTTTAAACCTCCCCAATGTTAATGCTTATAAACTATAAATAATATATAAAGTATTCTTAATTTCGACACAATTGAAAAGTAGCACCCTGTCTTATCTACCTAACCCAGCAGGGAAACAGTGTGAGGGTATATAGTAAATTAAAAATTAAATTATTTGATTTGGACCCTTCTTCGGCTACGTCTGAATCGAAACTGGATTGGTTTATTTAATAGACAGTACGGGCGAATTTAATTATTCCCCATGTTAGGACTGAGTCGGGATTGTAATATATGGGCAGATCATTTGGTAAGAACTGAGAATCCAGGCTAGCTGTGGGAGTATTAACTTACCCTTCATATCAAAAGACTCGCATGGCTTCTCGTTTGGCATCTATGGATATTGCATGTCTGTTATACGATTACTTCATGATATCATATTTATTACCTAATAAAGACTAAAACGTTTTAATAATCGTCTTTACTGAGGCAAAGTTAGATTTTTGGCTCCCTATACAAATTATTGATGTACCGCCCCTTTTAAAAAATAGAAAAAATAAATACTTTAATAGTGATAATAGCAACAGAATAATTTGTAAAGTACTTTTTAAAGCTAACTCTCCTTAAGGATGATCCAGCTCGGGACCCAAACCCACGACTGCAAATCCGTGATCGGACAGGCGCTGCATTTTTTTGATTAGATATGAAAAGTTGGCCAAGAGTTAACAACGTTATACTGAAATGACAACACATGCACTTGACGCCAATTTCTTAAGTATATATAACCAGATAAGTTTCTTCTGGAAAGGCTTAGGTTAACTTATTTAACACTTAATTATAAAAACAATCTGGCAGGCTTATTGCCAGGTGGTAATCTCTTCTAACCAACTAGGCGAAAGTAAATAAAAGAAGGAACATGGTCGCAAAAATATTCAAATGATTATTCATCTTTGTATTGTATTGTATTACACTTCCGTTGTATACAGTGCAACTTATTGCCGTATGGCAATCTCTTACAACCAACCAAAAATATGTTAAAGTAACTTTAATTGAAAACCAGACTGGAATCCTTTTTTTTAATCTGTGTTCAAACGGGATTTGAGCCCGGAACCCCGGTTGGGAGATAGGCGTTTTTGCAACTAGACCATGGAGGTCATCTTATTATCTTTATGAAATGTATAGTTTTAACATAAAAAAAGAAAAGTGAGATATCATCAGTCAAAGGGAAGGAAGGAATGGTGGAGAGAAAAGAAAAATCTGCAATCAATGACGTTTTATAACTGACAAGAAATTAAGAGTTTTTTCAGTCGCTTCTTAAAGGATGCCATAGAGTGAGTCTAACATTGGTTTGTCACTGGTTCTAAAGTCTCACTGTATGGACAGTAAAGGATGACGTAAAAAAAGACGAGCGGTGAACTGGGAAGGGCAATAAAAAGTCTCTGCTTGAGCGCTTGTAGCGCAAGATCATGATCGGAAAGACGCTGAACATTTTCGGCGATATAATAAATAAATAAATATAGGTTTATTGACAGCAACATAGTATGTACAAAATATATTTAAATAACACTTCAAAAACACATAAATTGCAGAGAATCCATTAAAGACAGAAGCTATCAAAAGGTCTGGACTCATCTAATAACATCCCCTCGGCCAAGATACACCCCACCAATATAGTGCGAGCCCAGCCACGGGGACACCAAATGTTTTTCAGCCCACACCCTTGCACATGTAGAATAAGAAGAATAAAAAACAACAGGAAATAAATAGATGGCAGAAAAATAAACAAATCCTCAAATACTACCTCAGAATAATTAAAACAAACAAATAAAGGTTCCTTGACAGCAACTCAATGTGTACATCTTCTTCTTCTTCAGCCGTCTCTCCACTGCTGGATGTAGGCCTCTTCTAAAACCTTCCACGCTTCCCTGTCTTGGGCTTTTCTTGTCCATTTTCTACCGGCGACAGTGATAATGTCGTCAGCCAACCTCTTCTGGGCCGTCCCATCGGTCTTCTCGTATCTCCCACGGCCTCCATTTCAGGACTCTGGGTGCCCATCTTTCATTTCATTTTCTTGCAACGTGACCCGCCCATTGCCATTTCATGTCAGCAACACTGTCCATTATGTTGACAACCCTAGTCACCTGATTTCTTCATTTCTGACTTTGTCTATCAGACTTATGCCCAACATTCGTCGTTCCATGGACCGTTGTGCGCATTTTAGTCTGTAAATGGTATTGGCAGTTTATGTCATCGTTTCCAAGCCATACGTTAGCACACGGAGGACGCATGCATCGAAGACTTTTGTTTTTATATTGGTGAGAACTTCCTTGTTCTTGAGAACATGGTCGAGCTTTCCAAATGCTGCCCAGCCCAGTCCAATTCTTCTGGGTATTTCCGCTATTTGGTTATCTTTTCCCAATTTGATTTAATGTCCGAGGTATATCTATTCGTCAACAGCTTCGATTGTCTTATTATCTACTTTGAGATTTATGTTGGATGGACTCAATTTTTTTGTTTTATTGATGTAGAAAACACATTTAAGATAGAAGAGCAGGTGACTGGACATAACATATAAGAGTAGATGGCGGGACAATGATTTTATTTTGGCTTATTTTAATTTGACTATTATTTATCACATTTTGTTCTCTATTGTTACAGCCATGCCAGGACAGCCAAGACTTCCGCGCTCGGCAATGTTCGGCGTATGACAAAGTGCCATATGAGGGAGCACTGCTCACCTGGACTCCTCACTATGAAGATACCGAGCCCTGCGCGCTCACCTGCCGTGGTAAACCCCAGTCGCATCCTCAGGTAATATATTATTCTTCATCATAATAACAATGTTTTTGGTGTACCGCAAGATTAGATACAAAGATCTAAACCATTTAAGTAAGCTATTTACTATGAAGAAAAGTGTCGAGCACTTACCTGACAAATAAAACTTCAGTCACATCCTTAAATAATCCTCATTAGATAGTAATAAAAAATGTATTGGTGTACCTTAAGGTTACATACAAGGGCCAAAACTTCTTAAACTATTTACTATGAAGAAAAGTCTCGGGCACCCATCTTCCAGGAGAAATCTTACTCACGTTCTCAAATAATCCTTATTTGACAATAATAATAAGACTTGACTTGGTATATATCAAGCTTCTGTACGAGGACCTAAACCACTTAAGATATTTAGTATGAAGAAGTCTTAATAATTCACCTGCCGGGATAATCTCGTCGTACAGTCAAATAATCCTTATTTGACAATAATAAGACTAAACTTGATAAACATCAAGTTTCCATACGAGGACCTCAACCACTTAAGATATTTAGTATGAAGAAGTCTTGATAACTCACCTGCCGGGATAATCTCGTCGTACAGTCAAATAATCCTTATTTGACAATAATAAGACTTAACTTGATAAACATCAAGTTTCCATACGAGGACCTCAACCACTTAAGATATTTAGTATGAAGAAGTCTTGATAACTCACCTGCCGGAATAATCTCGTCTTACAGTCAAATAATCCTTATTTGACAATAATAAGACTAAACTTGGTAAACATCAAGTTTTCATACGAGGACCTCAACCACTTAAGATATTTAGTATGAAGAAGTCTTGATAACTCACCTGCCGGGATAATCTCGTCGTACAGTCAAATAATCCTTATTTGACAATAATAAGACTAAACTTGATAAACATCAAGATTCCATACGAGAACCTCAACCACTTAAGATATTTAGTATGAAGAAGTCTTGATTACTCACCTGTCGGGATCATCTCGTCGTACAGTCAATAATCTTTATTTGATAATATTCAGGCTAACTTGGTGTACTTCAAAGTTCAATACAAGGATCCAAATCACTTAAGATATTTTTATGAAGAAAAGTTCCAAGCACTCACTTGCAGGAAAAGATCTCAAAAAATCTTTGTTTGATAAAAATAAGGATATACTTCGTGTACCACAAGACTCTACAAAGACCCATACTACTTTAGTTATTAACAATGAAAAGTTCCAGGCACTCATATGCCTTGAAAGCCTTACTCACACCCTCTTATAATTCTTATTTGCTTATCAGTTTACCTCAAAATTTCATATTGGGTCCCCACTTTTAAAAGAACTTATAACCGTACAATATTCAAATTTTAACACTTCAGAATATCTTTTTTCTTCAGTTTCAATCCTGGGGATTGGTTAGCAGCAAAGCTATGCATCTCCTCTTCCACTCCGCTCGGTCTTCAGCGATCCTCTTGAGCTCTGTATAGGAGGTGCAATCCATATCGTGGCATATTTGCTCCAGATACTCCCGGCGAGGACGCCCTCTGCCAATCGATCCCTCAATCATTTCCTCTAGTATATTGTGCAGGAGATTTTCATGTCGCAGCATATGAACCATCCATAATGCACGCCTTTCCAATATAGTGTTTAACAGGTGCCTGGTTTCTTCGATTCTGCTGAGAACCTCGTCATTTGTAATGTGGTATCTCCAGGAAATCCTTAGGATTCTTCTATAGGGCCACATCTCGAAGGCGTTCAATCTTTTTCGATCTCTTTCGCATATGCACTATGTCTCGTAACCATACATCAAAATACTCGTTATTGGTTGAAATACAACTGAGGGCAGATGTTTCAAATTTAACTGTAACATTGCCTGATCATTTATTTATTTATTTATTTTTTCAAAACAGGCTTAGCCCAATTACATTGAAAAATACAAGACATTAAAAAAGAAGAAAATTTACAGGGAAATTTTTTTTTTTTTTAAATTATATAAAATAAAAAATAATGCATATGTATACAAACGAGTATTTACACACAAACGTATGTTACATATATATTCAGTCACTTAAGTATGTTGATGAGTGCTTTCTAACGCGCTTAATCTAAGAAGAAAATTTACTTTTGCTTTTGGTAATGTCATATGAAATATGTCAATATCCGAAGCAGTCGGCGGCTGGAAGACCCGTTCTTGCGTATGTTATTGAGAACAGTTCCTGCCGGCGCAGTCTAGTGTAATTGTTAGGAACATTTAACGCTAATCTTTGTAGTAATGCTGGACAGCTCACAACTCCTCGAACGAGTTTGACAACGTATACCAAGAGACGCAGATCTCTTCTTACGCTCAAGGAGTTATACCCGAGCATGCCCAGCAGAAACTGCGTAGGATATAGCCACGGATAGACACCAAACTCACTCATGTAGAGATATCGTAGATATTTTTTTTGTACTTTCTCCACCATGAGCGAGTTCTGCGCCCCCACCGGGCTCCAAATGCAAGCATTGCTTTCTAGTTTGCTACGGATCAATGAATTAAACAACGTTTTGAGCACCAATTGGTTTTCAAACGACTTAGAGATTCTCATAACAAATCCTAGAGTTTTATAAGCTGGTATCTGTTTATAGACGATCTAATTTGTTCAAGGTGTAAACTGGACCTCAGTGGTACGTCAAGACTCTCTCCATGGAATGAAGAAATTCAGGAACGTTTAATTTTCGTTATGAAAAACACTTTCTTGTGCTTCTAACATGTCTCTGCTGAATAATTTAAGTAACCTAATACGTTTTAGGGGAGCAAGTTGTAAGTTGCTTGCGGTGAAGATTATTATTTGAGTCTCCAATAGCGGAGAAATAAAGCATAAAAATTTTCTTCACAGGACAGTCAAGTAGCTCTGGCAGAGGACAACGAGGATGAGACGGTGGTGGTAGCCCAACTGGCGACTAAAGTAAAGGACGGCACCAGGTGCAGGCCGGGCAGCCTGGACATGTGCATCAACGGAAAGTGCCAGGTGAGTTAGCACTTATTAGAACATTCTTAGAAATAACAACATTGATGACCAATTGAAAGAAGACAACTAAATCGAATGTTCAGGAGACGAACAATTATTTTAACATGCATTATTTATATATTAATTAACTGTACAATGAAAAAAAGAGTAGTGATTGCATCATACATTACGAAAATTTTTTTAATTAAATATATTAAAAAATACATACAGTACCCGGCGGTAAGTAATACACATCGGGTTTAAGAAAGAGACTGTCAGTTTGTAGAGCGTCGTCTCTGTCACACGATGCGACTGACCAATCACGACGGAACACGTGTATGAATGACGGAGACGACACTCTACAAACAGACAGTCTATTTCTTAAGTCCGACGTGTATTACTTACCGCTGGGAACTGTTGATATACACAGTCACGCCCTCTCACTGTCGGGGTAGGCAGAAAGGAAAGAGCACCAGAAATTTTTGTATCGCGACACATATATCTCGCTTTTTCTACATCCATAAACCTTCTCATACAGCTCCTACAATTTATCTGACTTTTATATTTTTTTTATTCAAAACGTCATACACATGATCCAACCACACTTTCCTTGATCTGCCGTTAGTACACCTTCTACTCATATTAACACTGTATATTTGTTTTGTTTTCTTCATTAATTCGTTAATCGAGCCCAAATTATCTCAGAGTGTTATTTTCACCTTAAGGCCCGTTCTCACGGTTCAAGTTTAGTTGACCGATTAATGTTGATCAACAAAAGTTGAATGAAATCTGTAGTGAGAACCTTTGTTTCAATAGAGTTGATCAAGAAAAGATTAACCCAGTCAAACTTTATCGTTCAAGTTATGAGTCATCCGACATTTGCTTTCAAGTTAAAACCTGTCTTGAAACGTGTGAATATGTGAATTCAAGTTGATTGTCAAGTTCGCTTTCAACTCGATAAATATAAAAGTATAGATGCAAGAGAAAATGCTTTCGACGCCATTTTTAACTGAATTAAATTGAAACAGTTTATTGAATCAGTTTCTATTGAAACGTGTGAACAAACACTGATTCAAGTCGTATTCAACTTTTGTTGATCAACTAAACTTGAACCGTGAGAACGCGCCTTTACTCAACACACCAGCCTTAAATTCAATTTCATCCTTAATCATTTAATTCCGAAATATGTCATACATTGTCACCCCGTATATTCTTTCGCAAGTGCATACTACATTCTTTACATTCTTGTTGTAGACTAAAAAACTGCAGTGTATAAATTATCATTTCACTAGTATTATTCACCCAACACTATAAACAAAATTCTTAAAAAAAATTGTTGGCTGGTAGACATTTTCATTAAGCAATAAACCAGCAAATTGTTCATTGTTTAAAAAATGTATAAATAAAAAAAAAGAAATGTAACCCTCCACTATTTGTGAAAGAGATATTGAAACAAATTCCCTCCTTCCTTATCTCCAGGAAGATTTTTTCCTTTCAAATTTAATGCACAACACAAAATATGTTGTCTACCACGTAAAGGCAAATTTATTCTCATCTACGGTAGATGACATATAAAAAATTCATATCGAGCTATAACTTTTCCAGAATTCATATTCAACGATAACTCCGCCTGGATTCAGTACAATGTGGGTATTTGTGGCTCATAAATAAACACTCAGGTGACAGAAGGCTCCTCCAAAAATACATTCCTGGTTAAGATAAAGTTCAGGCCGGGCCTAGAAAGAGAGAGCTTTAGGAGCTTTTGGATCGATTTCAGTTTTTACCCAGATTTGACTTTGAATGGTTTACTATTTCATCCGAAGCGATTGCCTCTATCGAAGGTTGTTTGTATATTTTATATGTCTTTCAAATTATATATACATACAAGTACCATCACGCTGCTTCACTGTCGGAGTAGACAAAGATGGTAGAACGCCTGAATTTTCAATCACATCTTAAATTTCCTTTACATCAATGCACCTTCTACGACTTACATAACTTTTTACATTTCTTTTTTTTTTTTCTAAATAATATTAATTGGATTCAACTATACTTTCCTTGGCCTTTCTCTACCATGCTTTCTACACTAATTTGCAATGTACATATATTTGTTTTTGTTAGTATTTCTTCATTAATTCATTATACGTGCCCAAATCACCTCAGGTTGCTCTTTTCATCTTACTTAATTAATTATAACAAAGAAATATTGATCAATTCAATATATATAGTTTATTATATAGCACTTTCGTTGTATACAATAAAACCTGACGTATTTTTTGGCAATGCGTTCCAACCAACCAAAAATATGTCAGCGGGGTTTTTAGTGAAAACCAAACTGAAATCCTTTTTAAACAAAAAAGGGTACTAACAGCTCTCAAACCCAAGGTCGGGAGACAAACGTCTTACCAACGTCACAAAGAAATCTAAAAAAGAAATCGTAGAAACTGGTATAGATATGGAAAAAGCGGTATAGATATGGAAAATAAGGGGTATAGATATGGAAAAAGCGAATATGTGTGTCGAGATAGGAAAGTCTGGTGCACTGTCATTCCTACCTATCCCAACAGGGAAACGGCGTTATAGTATGTATGGAAAACTAAACAGGATATTTCGAGTATCCTTTTTTATTAGGTCTCTCTACTTTAGAGTGATATCTTTATAGAGATATCTCTCGACTTTAGAGTGATACCATTAGGTCAAACAGTTAAAACCCAGTAGATATCACTCTAAAGAGAGTGATATCTACTGGGTTTTAACTGTTTGACCTAATGGTATGATAGTTTCATCGAATAATATTGTAAGAAGTAAGTCTGTGTTGAATTTGATGAGAAGTTGAGGACTTCTAATGAGAATCGTTTGAGACTTCATAGGATAAATCAGCTAACTTTTTATAAGTCCACTCGAAGATCAATTAAAGGTTCGCATTTGTATTTGTTAAACGTTTCGTGAAAGCAATCGGGGTCGAAATGGATATATGCAGATCATCCGCATACAGATGATAAGAACACTCACAAGACCATCCCAGAAGACAAAATAACTGGTAGGTTACCCCAGAAGAAGTTATAAGTACAATTAATAAAATTAATTTCGTATTCACTAAAAAGTTATCTATCGCTTCTCGTTGAACGAGCAAAACGTTTATGTAACATTTTTATCTAAATAAACATTTCTCGCTCGACTTGGTTCTCCCAGCCTATTATGTAGTTAAATTGATTAGGACAACAGGAGAGCGAGAGAGCTGATATAATGATTGTAAATTTATTTCGTTTTGCGAGTTAATTTAATTCAATTTAAAAAAAGGAGACCTTGAATTTGCATTTAGCTTAATAATGGGACTCTTGAGAGTTTTTCAAAACGGTGACCGTCAATTAAGTTAAATATTTAGGTCAATTGTTTTTTAAGAGAAACATCGGGGCGTGGTATAACAATTATTTCGACAAGATTGGTGTAGGTTTTAGGGGTTGAATTTAAAAAAATATATATATTTCAATGAACCACATACAAACTACAAACACGATCATTAAAAAAATATATATATTTCAATGAATCACATACAAACTACAAACACGATCATTAAAAAATATATATATTTCAATGAACCACATACAAACTGCAAACACAATCATAAAAAAATATATATACAATATTTCAATGAACCACATACAAACTACAAACACGATCATTAAAAAAATTGCTTTTGGATCATAGTAACACTGGTGATAATACTACATATTCAAACCATCACACTTATTCCTACTAGGGTAGGAGAGAGCAAAGAGCGCCACTATTGAATTATTACAGAAATGCATTCACGTCATGTCCCTGTCTGGAAGGCAGATAAGACAGAACGCCATACTTTCCTATCTCGGCACACATCCTAAGTCTTCTACATCCATACACTTTTTCATACAACTTATACGATTTCCTTAAATTTCTTAATTTCCTTCTCTTGAAATATAATTCACTTGATCCACCATTTTCTTTGATCTTCCTTTTTCACGCCTTCCACTCACATTTGCGCTTTTTATATGTTTTGTTAATCTACATATTTTACATAAATTCATTACACAGGGCCAAATCATCTCAGCGTGCTCTTTTTCATCTTACTTAACACATCAAATTTAAGTTCACATAATATATTATCACTTCATTCAATATTCTGTAATACATTGACACTCCGTGTATTCTTCTGCACGCATTTGAATAGTATTTATTCGGATCCTCTCAGTCATTCCCGATGTCCATGTTTCACTAACATACATTAATGTTGACACCAAAATTCTAATGTGGACTATCATCTTAGAAGGTTCGAGCATATATGTTTTAGCGTCCCATTGACTTTTTTTCGTATCGCTGCACGCTCTTGCAAATAATAGAAATACGGTCTTACAAATAACACTTTTAGGTGAGATATACGCACCTCTTAATTATACATAACAATCATCATGTCAATTGCAATTATTATTTATGATTCCTTATAAAAATTATACATAACAATCATCATAGTTGTCAATTGCAATTATTATTTATGATTCCTTATAAAAATTATACATAACAATCATCATAGTTGTCAATTGCAATTATTATTTATGATTCCTTATAAAAATTATACATAACAATCATCATAGTTGTCAATTGCAATTATTATTTATGATTCCTTATAAAAATTATACATAACAATCATCATAGTTGTCAATTGCAATTATTATTTATGATTCCTTATAAAAATTATACATAACAATCATCATAGTTGTCAATTGCAATTATTATTTATGATTCCTTATAAAAATTATAAATAACAATCATCATAGTTGTCAATTGCAATTATTATTTATGATTCCTTATAAAAAATAGTGATATAATTTAAAAAAAACCTATGTTTACACTGGGCAAGTCTTGACTTGACCACAAATAACACCAAAATATTTTTATAAAAGTACGGTTCGTTAAATACTCAAATGAAGAAAAATATTATGGAAAATTGAAGAATTCGGTAAAAGGAATTTTTTTTTGAGCTTCGTTTTTCCTTATTCATTATTTATTTATTTAACACTTTAATTGCAAATACAATCTGGCGGGATTATTGCCAGGCGGCAATCTCTTCCAACCGACCAGACAAAGTAAATGAAGCAAGTTACGTGGTCGCATAAATCATTCAAATGACTATCCATCCTCACGAAATCCATAAACACATACGTGAGCATATGCCCACGAACGACACAAAGATGGACAATCACCCGAACATTATTTTTATATGAAGTGAGATATCATCAATCAAAAGAAAAGGAAGGGATGGTGTAGACTACACTGTAGAAGAAAGGAAAAGAAAAGTTAGGAATGAAACACGTTATTTTACTGACTAGAAATTAAGAGTTTTTTCAATTGCTTCTTAAAGCATGCTAAGGACGGAGCGAGTCTTATATTGGTTTGTAACTGACAGAGTCTCACTGCATGGACAGTAAAGGACGACGTAAAAAAAGAGGAGTGGTGAACTGGAAAGGCCAATAGACAATCTCTGTTTGAGCGTAGCGCTAATCCATGATTGGAAAGACGCTGAAAATTAAGAAAGTTAAGTTAAGAAAGATTAAGAAAAAATAATTTTTACTATGTTAAAAGTTGTTTTAAAAATGTTTAATTGAAAATACAATCACATTAAAAAAATGCTTCGCAAGTTCTTTTTTAATGGTCATTCTATCATTTAAGGAAAGTTATGCGACCTTAAATTTTTCCGACGTTCATTTCTAATTTCATTATATGAAAATTCTGAAAAAGTGAAGAAAAAATAAGAAATAGGTGTTTTTTGCTATGAAATTTAGTCAAGAAATCAATCGGTATATTGCATTTTATACACTTCGTTGATCTTATGTTTTCTTCAAAATATTGAAGTTAGTTTAATATTTCATAGTTTTGCTCTATAATGTTTATCACATCTGATTCAATTTGCATTTTTTAAAATGAAAAATTGAAGTAAATTAAACAATATTTTGTTAACATTTTGTATGTTTGGTCGCGATGCAACAACAATCGCATTGATGTTTTTATGAAATTTTGACAGACTGGGTTTGATGTTTAATTTTTCGGAATTTCAATGAAATTATGCCATAGTATATTTTGGTGAGGAGTGAAATCTCACCAACGTCTGAAGCTTGGACTTATTGAATGATTTATGTGCGATTATGGATAATTTTGCGGGTGTCAATCAACTGTCTCAGAACAGGTAATTAATCTTATAATACAGGCCGTTGTCTTGTGCATACATACATCATCATATTTAATAAATGAATAAATCTACATTTATGGTACTTAAAATAGCACGTAAATTGAAACAGGATAATATTTGTTGACATTTGAACTGGAAAGTAATAATAAACTAAGGGGGTATTCTCATTTCATGGGCCGAAAAATCGACGATTTTTAAGATATTTTTTTCGGTAAACGAATGATTTTTTTAAATTCAGTTTTTTTTTTAGATATATTTATTTATCTTTTAAGAACATTTTCATTTAATTTAAAAAAAAATGTATGTATAATTTGGTTGTTATTAAGTCGGAAGTAAGGCCGATGTAACACATATAATTAGTGTGGGATGGATGAAGTTTAGATCAATGACGGGAGTTCTATGTGATCCGAAAATGCCAGTAAAGTCAAAAGGAAAAGTATACCAAACGATTGTCAGACCCGCACTCGACACTCGGACGATGTATAACTCTTACTCCATGCAACTAGAAACTGCTGAAATGCGCATGCTAAGATGGTCAGCTGGTATGTCCTTAAGAGACAACATAAAAAGCTCACGCATTCGTGGAAGCCTAGGTGTTACAGACATCAACAGCAAGATGGATGAGAGGCGATTGAGATGGTATGGGCACGTTGAACGCAGAGCACCCGATCATATTGTGAACCAGGCAATCTCCATGGATCTTCCTCCAATAACAACCAGAGGAAGACCAAAGAATTCGTGGGTGGTACAAAAGGTAACCCGATGCACAGGCATGGCCTGGGGGACGTAGTCCGGGACAGAAGAGCATACAACCTGAGGACGAGGAGAGCTGATCCCAACAGTCTTCGCAGACAGTGAGTTGGGATGGAGCCAGGGAGAAGAAGAAGAAGTCGGAAGTAAGGCCGCCCGTACATGAAGGGGGTCCATTATGCACGTAATTGCATAATGAATTTACTCGTCTGAAAAAAAAAATCGTTTTACTCAGAAAGCATGTGGCTATATAGCCAGTACTAGAATAATCAAAAAATAATAATTAAAAAAAAAATCACGGCTTGTTGAAATTATAATAAAAAAAATCATTTTTTTTGTCTTTAGAGGAGTGAAAAAAATCGAAAAATATAAGAAAGAGAATATGTACTTATTCATTAAAATCGGTTAATTGATTTTGGAGTTATTACGGGGAATAGTTTAAAAAAAGTGATTTTTCAGGAAACGCGTTCAAAGTGCGATTTTTACATGAATTAAAATAAACATTTTCAACTTACTGTAAATCAGCAATTCCAGGGCCATATAAACTTGTTTAAAAATCCCCAAACCAAATATCAATTCATCATTCCAAAAAATCCTAATGGACGAGAATTCTTGCAAAATAAGGCTACTGCCATAACAATAGACGACCCAACAGCTGCGAAGTTCAGGTCATTTTTCGATGGGCACGCGCTTTTTTGAAAATATTAAATGAGAATACCCTGTTAAGAAATAATTTGATTTATTATCACATTGAGATTCACGTTAAATAGGGGGTCAAAATATACGCACTCTATAAAACTTTTGGTATCGACACTTTTCTAAGTGTCGCTTATTTCCCCAGCCCTAATACTCGTATATCGATCGTCCAGTTCATTACTCAGACAACTCCAAATAACCTGTTTTGAGATAATGAGAAAAGCAATATTATAATCGTCACCATAAATCAAACACTATTCATTTTTGCCCGAGTTTTATATATTTTATCAATAGATTTTATCAACATCTATTGAAAAAATACGAGTATATAAAACTCGGGCAAAAATGAATAGTATTTGATTTATGGTGACGATTATAATATTGCTTTTCTCATTATCTCAAAACAGGTTATTTGGAGTTGACTGAGTAATGAACTGGACGATCGATATGACTGTTATAAGAGACTAGAGACTAATTTTATTTTTACTGGAAAAAGTACTTTTTTACCTTTTACTCATCAAAAACGTTATTCGGTACCATTAAGTCACAAACGAATATAAAACAATACAACATTTGAAATGTTAATACTTCTAAATAAAATAATCTTATATATAATACTCGTACAATACATTATAATTTGTTTTATCAAACAATGTTTATTCCACTTTTTGTAACGATATAACCCTACCGGTTTCAAGACTTTCACCTCATCATCAGGAGAGCACAAACAACACTCGTTTGTGCTCTACTAATGATAATGCGGTGAAAGTCTTGACACCGGTAGGGTTATACCGTTACAAAAAGTGGAATAAACAGTGTTTGATAAAACAAATAACAATGTACGAATATTTAAACCTCTACAACATTAATGAATTAACTATAAACAATATACAATATAAAGTAATCTTTGTAGATCTTCCGATGTGTGATAGTGTCACATTGGGCTTTAGGTGGAGTGTAGTGTATGTGTGCAGTGTTCACACGCAATTATGAATTTTAAGACCTCTTAAATAGGGCCATCCTCAAATGCTTCTCTAAGCTGCACATATCACCCACATGCCCAATACTTGGAGCCAAACGAAAATCAAACCAACTAAAACTACTCAAGAAAACGAACACATACCAAAATAAGGATCATCAATTCATCAAATGAAGGTTAACTTTAAATCATTACTTAGTTATCGATTATTTTAAAAATTTAAATTAAGTCAGGACTTAAGAGATTGTTTCTGAATATAATTTTATAATAATGAATCGTTGTTATAAAAGGAAAAGCGAGACAGAGAAAGATTTCAGGGCTTACGGCAAGATAAATCACGTCCCCGGGAGATGAATCATGCTGGAGGAGCCTATGTGTCACCATGTGCTATCTTCCGATGCAGAACACCATAACAAAGACGATTTGAATCACTTGGGTAAACGTGTCACACAATAAACGACGATTTACATATTTCAAGACACCATTAGATCGGATGTGAAAGGTGAAAAGATATGGAAAAGCAAAACCATCACCATTGTTGAATCATCATCACCATGATAAAATAAATATCTTTGACTTCACAACATTGTTTGAGATTGTCAGGTCATATTCTAATAATCCGGATTCAACACTTGTCATGCTACACGTTCCTTGCAGGTCTGCTCGGCAAAATGTTTTGTTCCATAGTGAAGAAAGTTGCAGCTAATTATTAGTATAACTCTTGAATAATAAGACTCCACAGATTGGGTAATCAATATGGGTATTGTAAGGATTTTCATATGGCTTTAGCTATTTACAGGAGTAAAGTGAAGAAGTGACTTTTGCCAGGATGAATTGATTGAATTGTTTGGATTTTTGTGGGTGCGTTTTATGCGCAATAATGACCTATATGGCGAAGTGCTTGAACAATCACAAAAGGCCGCAGCTATTTCCGGATGTTTAAAGAACACTATCTGGAAAAACAAGCATATAAACATCCAAAGCAAAGTGAGGATATACTAGACATGTGTCCGCCCCATAATGACATACAGCATAGAGTCCAGAGCCGACACTGTCAGAACCAAAAATCTCCTCGAACCAGCGAAATGAAGGTACTCAGGAGAATCGCTGGTAAAACCCATCGTGATAGAGTACGAAACACAGAAATCCGAAGGACGTGCGAAGTTGAAGATATTGTCAGATGGAGACGACAGAGAAGAAGGTTCTGGAACGAACAAGTATCCAGAATGGCGGAACCAAGAGCCGTAAGAATGGTCAGGGACAGTATCCCCCAAGCAAGCAGACCTCCAGGACGACCTCTCAAAAGTTGGAAAGACAGCTGGCAGTCGACGTCGCAAGAGGCAAACAATGATGCAGGACCATAACAGACCAACAGGCCTAAAAGAAAATGAAGAAGAAGAAGAAGCGTTTTATGTACAACGCCGATTTTGTTTGGCTGCCATTTTGATTTGGCTGTTATTTGTCAGTTTATATTTAACAATCGTAGAGAATAGTTAATAACAATTTATTGTGGAGCATCTTATTTCGCAATAATCTGTTGAAGTTATTAAAACATTTTATTTAAATAATTATTCAATTGAGAATACGCGAAAAAAATTGCGTCTTTTTTTTTGTTTAAATCATGTGCCAAGCAAGTCAAACATTCGACTTGGCTGGCTTTGTTAATAAACAGAATAGCCGCTATTGGGGCACTGAAAATCCTCAATTGATACACCAACGACCATTACACCCTCGTAGAGTGACTGTATGGTGCGCCATTTGGTCCGGCGGCATCATTGGGTCATATTTCTTGGAGGATGCTAGAGGCAATGCTGTAACAGTTACTGGTGATCGCCATCCTGACATGTTGGTAAACTTTCTTGCGCCCGAATTGGATCAATTGGACCTACAGTACATGTAATTACAACAGGACGGTGCCACATCACACACAGCACGTGATACGATGCAAATTTTGCGAGAAACTTTTCCCGGCCGAATAATGTCAAAAAGTGGTGACATCGACTGGCCCCCACAATCCCCTGATTTGACCGCCCCCGAATATTTCCTATAGGAGTACTTGAAGGGTATACAACAACAAACCAACCACAATCCCGATGCTTAAGAACAACATTCGGAAAGAAATTACTGAAATTACACCAGAAGTCTGCGAGAATGTTATGAAAAATATGCTTGAAACAGTTCGCGTTTGCGCTACGACCAGAGGCGGTCACTTAACCGGCATTATATTCCATACAAACGTAAAGACCATATTATCAATCAATTAAATATCATATAAATTTTAAAATTGCGTTTCATTTAAAGGTTATTTAAAAAAACATCGGCCTGGAACATAAAACGCACCCTTAAATTTAAATTACGTTAAATGTAATTTAAGAAAATGTGTATATGATATGTACATACTATGTTGCTATCAATAAACCTATATTTATTTATTTAAGTGTTGCATACATATATATCTTCAAGCCGAGTCTCTTGTGGGGTAGGCAGAGAAGACAGATCTTCTACTTTTAATATCTAAGCACAAATCCGAGTGTATTACCAAACGTCAAGGCGGGCCAACGCACTTTTTTATATTTTAATTTATGTTATTTTTTATATAACGCGATTATTATACATAACATTGAGAGTCCCGTTTACCTTGTTCTCTGTGGATATCCTTCTTTCTTTGTCCCTTTTAAATCTTGTTCGGACAACCTAATATAAATTATCTTAATAATACTTTTTTTAAGTAACAACAACAAAATCTAATTCACTCCCGGTTCCAATCCAATCCATTCAATTTCATCAATTTTTTCTGCTGTTGTTTATATTTTCTTCATATTTCAAAATTGGAAAAGTTTATTTTTAAGGCTTCGATTAAAAAGTCCTGACGTCCAATTAGTTCTAACGATTCCGTTTCGCCTACTGAAAGCTGAAAGCTGAGAGCGCACTTGAAGTATTGACCTAAATAAATATTCAACTTGCGCGACAGTCGACTCGAAAAGGTTCTCGTTTCTTATATTTGCAAAGTATAATTGCTAAGGAAGTTATTGCAATTTGAAAAATAAATGACTGCTTCTGGTTCAAATATAAATATTCCTATAAGTGTTGCTTTGTTAACCCTTTCACTGCATGAAATGTCTCTAAATAAACACAATTTAAAAATAAATAAGTATTATAAATCGTTGTATATATCATGGGTATTTATGTAGTTATTGCAAACATGACAAAGTTTTAAATGTATGATGGTGAATGAAGTACAGATTAAATCAATTATGATAAAGTAGACGTTTGATATTTTTGGTTAATTCAATAGAAGTTTGCGTTGTCGATGAAATATTTATTGTTTATTTTAAGTCTCGATGTCGATGAAATATTTATTGTTTATTTTAAGTCTCGATTTCGATGAAATATTTATTGTTTATTTTAAGTCTCGATGTCGATGAAATATTTATTGTTTATTTTAAGTCTCGATGTCGATTAAATATTTATTGTTTATTTTAAGTCTCGATGTCGATGAAATATTTATTGTTTATTTTAAGTCTCGATTTCGATGAAATATTTATTGTTTATTTTAAGTCTCGATGTCAATGAAATATTTATTGTTTATTGTAAGTCTCGGTTTCGATGAAATATTTATTGTTTATTTTAAGTCTCGATGTCTATGAAATATTTATTGTTTATTTTAAATCTCAATTTCGATGAAATATTTATTGTTTATTTTAATTAAACACAAATCCGCCTTAACAAATCCTCTAATTTATTCTGAAATGGCTAATCATCGTCACCATGAAAACCCACACATTTTCTATCGATGATGCCAAATTCTTACATGTCAGTAGTAACTGAAATAAATTATTAAATAAGACAGATTAGTGGCCCTTGAAATGTCTAAGTCAGTGCATCGAGGTGAACATCTGGCAAACACATGTATCCCAAGAACTCTCCGCTGCTTGCCGAGATTGTCTCATTCCTCCCTTCACTCCCAGTCCTCAACCCGAATTTTAACCGTTAGAAGCGTGTATATCGGTACCAGTTCGAACAGAATGCAGTCTTGTTCGTGCTTCCCTGATGATGAGGTGAAAGCCTTGAAATCGGTAGAGTTATACCGTTACAAACAAGTGGAATAAATAGTGTTTGATAAAACAAATAACAATATCGATAAATATGACTAATGTAATTTATTTTTTCCGTCATTCTTTGTAAGTTATCATAATTTTCAGCAATAATTACCATATTGTCAGGGAACCAAATATTATTCAATATTTTAAACGAGTTAATTAACATTTTATTTGCTCAAATCACTATTATAAACGAGTAAATTAACATTTTATTTGCTCATAAACGAGTAAATTAACATTTTATTTGCTCATAAACAAGTTAATTAACATTTTATTTGCTCATATCACTATTATGGCGTCACTTTGTGAAACGAGTTAATTAACATTTTATTTGCTCATATCACTATTATGGCGTCACTTTGTGAAACAAGTTAATTAACATTTTATTTGCTCATATCACTATTATGGCGTCACTTTGTGAAACGAGTTAATTAACATTTTATTTGCTCATATCACTATTATGGCGTCACTTTGTGAAACAAGTTAATTAACATTTTATTTGCTCATATCACTATTATGGCGTCACTTTGTGAAACGAGTTAATTAATATTTTATTTGCTCATGTCTCTATTATGGCGTCACTTTGTGAAACGAGTTAATTAACATTTTATTTGCTCATATCACAATTATGGCGTCACTTTGTGAAACGAGTTAATTAACATTTTATTTGCTCATATCACTATTAAACGAGTTAATTAACATTTTATTTGCTCATATCACTATTAAACGAGTTAATTAACATTTTATTTGCTCATATCACTATTATGGCGTCACTTTGGGAAACTTCGTAATAAATACACAATATAATTAAAACAAGGTTACTTTGTTTTATTCTATTTCATTTATTGCACATCACGATGCATTTCGACACTCGCTATTTTATCATTAAGTGAGTTAGTTGTTAAGAACTGAAGTACGTTACATATCAATTACACCATGATGTGTGTTGTTCACGATAAAATAGAGTAAAAGTGTAATTTGTTATTTCTTATACTAAGGGTGAATAGGGCTAGAAGCGGAAAAGAGAATAAATATACAATAATTGATCATTAGTGTTATTTTTGTTTTGTTTGTTTGCCTTATATAGTATGTATTTCAATGGTTTCTAGGCTTTTTGTTGTGTAATTTGCATTTGATATGTTACGTGTAATATTTTGTGGCATAGATACTTGTATGCTATTTTATCGTGAACAACATACATTATAGTGTAATTTAAATGTACTTAATTTATTGACAACTCTCCTGATGATGACACACCGAATGTTGAAATTTTATTTTATTTATTTGTTTATTTTACACATATTTTACACATGACAATAATACACATAATTTGCGAAAAAAACAGGTAATTTAATTTAGACACACAATTGTAATGGATCTGGGTTTGTTGCCATTAATTTGTCGTGTCCCCAGTAAACTAGGTTTTTGCCTGTATCTCACTGAGGACATATAACATGAAAAAATAAATCGACACTTCTTTCCAATTTTTGATTATTTAAAACCCCGTTAAACATTCTCATCAATCTGACAAACAGTGACACTCAATAACACATGTATACATCACGCGAAATCAAACTCCTCACACTTCATCACTTCAGACAGGGCAAAACATTCATCCCACAATATACCGCGAAGTGCATTGTGATTTGTAATAAACAGTGTTATAAAATAAAGTAACTGTATTTTATCTTATATTAACATTTTATGCGTTTAAAATATTAATACAAATCCTGTATACCTCGAATTTCATCAAATCCTTTCTAAAAACACACCACATAAGATTAAACCTTACGTATATATATTAAGGACTATCACTTTAACAGGCAGTAAAGGATTTCGGGCATAATCCTGTTTCCAAAAAGGATCCAAGTCACCACTTAGCGAAGTATAGGAGTAGAATAGACCCTGCCCGATCTCCATAACGGGGACTTCCCCCTCCGATCTCAGATAATCATGTCACGAGCCGGGGTTGGGAGTCTTACACACTCCGTCTCGCAGCTTTGGAAGGAGTGGCACGATGAATTATTCAGTGGCCGAAACAGAGCCAACTTCTATGTAGGTGTTGGCGACCAGGAAACTCTTTAATATTCGATACTGTTAACTTCATACTTTAAAACTGTTTTTAAATACTAATAATATTTCTTTTAAAAATTTTGCGACATTTTTTTTTATAAAATAAAAGGAAAAAGTTTATCTCGAGTTTTGCACAGTACATAAGGTGGGTTAAGCTTAGAACAACGTACTTAATTGTGTTTTTTATTTAATTTATAGTTTATTAGAAAAGCAACAGTATTTTAAGTACATTATAAGGTTATACATAGCTTGATCTACAAAAATGAAATTTTCATCGAAAATTTGACGTAAATAATTACACTAGCACATGAAGCAAATTAGTTTTATGTTATGAAAATTAAAATAAATTACAACCCTTCATTTCAATCGTATCGACAATCCCAGATAGCGACTGTGATTTCATTGAAGCTTCCTTTCGGGACACAGTGGACAAGCCATCAGGTACGACATTGACTCAGTATCATTACAAATGCAAAGTGGTAGATCCTCTGTTCTTAATGTCTATGTGAGATTCTCTTTTAATCTACTAATCGACGAATACCTAATGAGGAAATCCGCAGAAGCTGTAACATTGAGGGCATCGTGAGATGGAGTAGGCAGAGAAGATGATTCTGGAGGGACCACTTTGAGAAGATGGACCCCGCGAGAATACCTAAGATTGTAATGCACGAGATTCCAGAGGGTCGTCGACCACCGGGACATCCACCAAAGAGATGAAGAGAAAGTTGGACATCTTCGTCACAGGACCAAAACTGAAATCCTGTTTAAACAGATCGCAAGATCTAGAAGAAGAAGAATCGACTGTCTTGTAATATATTTAAAGATCTTTATCCGGCTCGGCCCATAGTGTGTTAGGTGGTGTCCCACCGTCAAGAGTTTCGATGACTTCATCCATGTGATTCCAGTACTAGCTCTCTAAGAATCAACACGCTCACTATTCGGAGAGTCTTCGAGGAGATTGTGGATGGTTGTAAACCCCCTACGAGACCTCAGTCTTTGATGGGTTGATATTTGGTCACACATTTGGTGTTTGGGGTCACTGAGTTGTTTATGTTTCTAACTCCTGCGTGCAATATTGCGGCGGATGTCTGGAGGATAGCAAAATTAAACAAACTGGATCAATTAAAATTAATAAATTGAGAGCAAAGGTTTAACATTGGTTCCAAAGAAGCACAGCTGAGCTTGAAGGACTTCAGAAATAATATGTTAATTTTTTATTTACTTGATACTGAAATTTCTCACATATACGAGTATGTCCCAGCTAGTATGTAAACGTTTTCTATTGGGGTTGGTCTGAAACATCCATAAGACAACATACTTTGTTTAATGTAATATCCCCCTGCTTTGCATGGACCGAAATGCTCCATTCTGGATAAATTCAACATTAAGTATGCGGAAAAAATTTATGTTTCTGATTCCAATAAACTAGACTTATCTCAACGGGGAGAAATTATTAAAAAAAAAATCGATCAAAAACACACCATTCGAATCATTATAATTCAAATATTATATAATTTAAAATATTTAAGAAAAGTGTATGAAAGGTGTAAATCAAATAAGCTGATATCAATATTGGAAAGTTGAAAGTTATGGTTATTAAGAAAATAAGTAGGAATGTGTGTGAAATTCAAGTGAAAAACGAAACATTTGAACAATTTGAGGAAATTGTGTGTCTAGAAGCGAAAGATGTGGTAGAATCTGGATGTGGTAGAAGCAAAAGATGTGTGTCAGGATAGAAGTGGAAATCTATATTATCTGCCAACCCTAATAGAGGCATGGTGTGATGGTGATGATATAGATTTTTATAACTGTTAAGAAATAATTTATAAAATGTTATAAAAGTAAGCCAGTGCTTTCATCAAACATAGGCTGTTCTTCATCACAGTGCTTTCATCAAACATAGGTTTTTGGCGTGATGCTTATCTTGATACGTCGTGATGATTTTGATATGTCTTGTATTTAAAATAAATACAAAACTCAGGAATGCGGATAAAAGTGAAAGTGAATAGTCAATGAACGGTCGAGTTAATAATAATCTTTATTTGTCTACAAGTAGGTATTTTATAGTTGTGAGTGAATGCGCTCGCGATATATACTTTGTCTCACTCCTGCGCGTGCCCTAGTATAGCGGGTAGGATATTTATTTGCCGAGACGTCGAGACAAAGCGTAAATACTATTTGTGAGTACACATTGACGTTTCTAGTATGTGACAATTGTAGATTGTTCAGAGGTTGATTCATCGGTCGTTGACCCTGTATGTTTACAATTTATTTTGACAACAAATTATGTTTGACAATTATTTATTTAGGGACGTAGGTATTCCCTACAGGTTGTTCTTCATCACAGTGCTTTCATCAAACTGAGGATGTTCTTCATCACACTGCCTTTATCAAACTTAGGCCGTTCTTCATCATAGTGGTTTCATCGAACTAAAGCAGTTCTTCAACATAGAGCTTTCTTCAAACTAAGGTTGTTATTCATCATAGGGCTTTCATCAAACTAAGGCTGCTCTAAATTGGGAATTAAATCCAAAATAATCTCACCTTGTACCCTCCTATTTAAAAGACTTTTCACTTTTCCGTCTTTTATAATTTGATTCATTTGATTGCGCCATGTTTTTCTAAGTCAAACTTCTCGATACTTCTTTACTACTCATATACATTAATTTTGTCAATCTTTCATTGGTTATTATTTCTACATGACCTCATCGTAATGCACCTCTCTTTATTTACTTTCAATCCGCACTATATTTACTTTCAATCCGCATTCTTCCTTTATATTTATTGTCATTTTTTATTGTCACAATATTTTTCCACATACCATATAATACATTTAAAAAAATCATTTTATTCCAACGATTCATCCCTTATTTCAAAATTTATCATATTTTGTTTTCCATTCGCGCGTCTAAACCTTATTGAAAAAAGGAAGTAATAAAAAATGTAAAACCCCCAAATTATACAGTTTTAGAGCACGCCCTTGCTTATATGTATTTCTTTCGTGCCAACTTATAAATAAAATAATACAATTGTTGTATGTAATCAAACAATAAAATTGAGGTTGTCTTAAATATAAATTGTATGGAATATTGCATGTCTAGCGAGCTTTAAGATTAAATATGAGAATTATAGAAATAAGCGATATAGATAATTTAGATATAAAAATGTTATTTGTTTTTTTTTTTTATTAAATACAATAAACTATATTATTTTATAAAAGAATATTCATGAAGCTGAAAGAGTAAAAAAATTAAAAGTGGCGAAGGACGTGTGTCAAGATAGCAAAGTCTATACCCTGACTTCTGCCTAACCCAACAAGAAAATGGTGGGATGCCATGATGTATGTCATAAAACTAAACATAGGTCAATAATAGACGTCAGATACCATACAAATGTCGATAATGTATGCAGTTTGCTATATGCCGATAACATGGTTGTGTTAGCGGAGATTAAGAAAAAAGAACAGAGTTTGATAAGTAAGTTGTATGAGAGACGAGAAAAGGAAGATATGAAAGTTAATGCTGTTAAATTTAAAGTCATTATGATGAAAAAAAAATGAAAGGAAAAGTAAATGCGATATGTGGGTGTGCAATGAAAGATTATAACAAGTTAAGGAATTCTGCTTTTTGAGTAGTATTTTCTCTGAAGATGGAAGAAAGAGTTACGAGGGACATCGAACGGCGTGTAGCGATAGAAAACAAAATCAATGGGTCAGTAAAACAAATTTACTCAAAGTGTACAGTATCAAAATCTACAAAGATGATAGTCTAATATTTGATATGATATATTGTAAGATAATAGTATTCTACAATAGTATCAACGTTGATGTATGGAAGTGAAACGTAGACGAAGAAAAATAACGAATAAATTCTCCTTCTTCTTCAACTTTCTGTAGACTCAAGAGTCTGTTATTACAGGATTATCCTCTTGTGATGCTGAACTCCAGCTATCTCTCCATCGTTTCGGGAGTCTCCCTGGTGGACGCCGTCAATCCGGCACCCCATGCAGAGATATGTATGAGATTCTTGTGGAATTCATAATCTGTACATGTTGGTACCAGTATCGTCGACGCTGTCGTCCCCATCTGATCACATCTTGGCCCTCAATGACCTATCGGATTTTGGTGTTCCTTATACGATCACGCAAAGTATTCCCAGCAATAGAATAAATTATGTAGATACGTTCGTAATAAATAACAGAATACGGAATAAAGTGATTAGGAACGAATGTGAACTTAAAACTGATTTATTTAGTAAAATGAAAAAGTGCACTCTAAAAGTTTTGCGAATGTAGAACGATGGATGAAGAAAAACTCATAAAACAAATTAACAGAGTAAATATAAGTAGAAGGTGTGGTAGAGTACTAATGAAAATGTGGTTGGATCAAGTGAATGATATTTGAAAGAAGGAAATTTAAAAAGTCAAAGATATTGTGAGAGTTGTATGAGAAAATGTATGAATGTAGAAGAGGCAAAAGTTGTGTGTCATGATATGAAAGTCTGTGGCTCTCTCCTCTCTGTCTTCCCCAACAGGGAGACGGCGTGATGATATATGTACATATGTTTGTTGTAAGACCAGCACTCTTGAATGGATCTAAATGCTTGGCAACAACTAAATCCCAAGATCAGAGATGTAATGTTAACAATAGTGGGTTCGAGTCCCGAGTTGGAGCACCCTTGAGGAGAGTTCGTTCTCTAAACGGCACTATATAAATTTTCCTTGTATTATTATTATTGGCTGAGATGAATTTCAGGGGTGAGCAAGAAATACAGTATAAGAATGAGTATATGAGAGATATCCTGTAACTTACTCCAATCTCGCTAAAACTGAGAGAAGTTTTGGGCATATACGAGTATGTATTGTACAAATGAAATAAGCTGAACTGATGGGAAATCAAACACTAGGAATGGAAAATTCTGATATTGTAAGAAAGGTCATCCAAGGAAGCCATGAAGGATAGCATCAAACAAGACACGTTTTATCTGACCCTGATTTCGTAGATACTCTTGGACATAACACAATGGAGATATGCGACTGGTCACGCAGATCCCAAATAAACGTGAATATACAAGGATGATGATGACATCAATACGATTTTTTCGTATGACACCCCTCGAAATTCGTATGACACCCCTCAATATATCTCAAATAGTGTTTCAGGCATATTGAAGAGCGTGTCGCGAGAAAATATTTTCTTTGGCCACAGTAAGTGAAACTTCGTGTTTAAAGCCTCTGGAGAAGACATCGAACTCGCGGTTCGTTACTGAACATGTTGGCATCACTACCGTTTGGCGCGTGAGTGTGTTGTTACCAGACAAATTATTTACTAGACAGACACCCTTTTTTTTTCGATACCATCGAGAATCAAACCCGAAACCCCTGGATGGAAGTTAAGAATGTTACCACTAGGCTACAAAGGTCATCGAATATAAACAATAATCTCTCATTACATCAATGCAAAGAGTTGGTAAAATTTTAGTTTTTAAACGTTCGTATGTTTTAAACATTTTCAAAAAAGTGTATCTTTTAAGTTTTCTGCATAATCCTCGGAACCGTTAATTTAATTTTCATATGTTTTTAAAAAAATCTCTAGTTAACGTGACGGCCACACTTGTTGGTAATACAGCTAAAATTTACATTTTTACTCGATATTTATACTGTCTTCAAATTATGCAAAGCGCTTAACACGTTTATGTCGAGAAGTAAATTATTTTCGCCAAGAAATTTAGTATCAAACCTTTGTGATTGTGGTTGATTTACTAGATATTTCTTTGCAATTCTTCTTATGAAATAAAAAAAAAATAAAGGTTTATTGATAGCAAAATAGTATGTACATATATAAATACTTTCCGAAATCGCACATGTTATGTATCTCAAGATAAATAATAGCAGAAAATACATTTGAGAGAGAATCTCTCAAAAGGCTGAACTAATCTCATAACACCCCCCCGGCCGAGATACACCCAACTTATATAGGGCGAGCCCAGCCGCGAGAACATCAGATGTTTTTGAGTCCACACCCTTGTACATGTAGATTAAGAAAAAAAAAACAGAAAATTAATAATGGATAAGTTGATAGGAGTCCAAATTTTATCAAAAAAATCATATAAAGGAAATGATGTTCATACATACAAACCTCAGTACAAAAATGAAAATAAATAAGCAGTAATATGAAAATTTATGAAAAGAGAACGCACATAGAACAACCCCCAATTGACCACCAGCGAAAAGGGAATGCACACACAACAACCCCCAATTGACCACCAGCCAAAAGAGAACGCACATACAACAACCCCCAATTGACCACCAGCGAAAAGAGAAGGCAAAGAAGAATCCAAATCACAACGAAAGAACACTAATTATTTAGAAGGTAATGTTCCAGAGTATTTCTGAAGTATTCCTCCTTCTTTTTCTTCAGTTTCAATCCTGGGGATGGGCTAGCAGCAAAGCCCTGCATCTCCTCTTCCACTCCACTCGGTCTTCAGCGATCCTCTTGAGATCTGTATAGGAGGTGCAGTCCATATCGTGGCATATTTGCTTCAGATACTCCCGGCAAGGACGCCCTCTGCCAATCAATCCCTCAATCATTCCCTACAGTATATTGTGCAGGAGATTTTCATGTCGTAGCATATGACCCATCTATTCTGCGCGCCTTTCCGATATGGTGTTTGACAGGTGCCTAGTTTATTCGATCCTGCTGAGAACCTCGTTATTTGTGATGTGGTCTCTCCAGGAAATCCTTAGGTTTCATCTATAGGTCCACATATCGAAGGCGTCCAATATTGTTCGATCCCTTTCGCTCATGCACCATGTCTCGCAACCATACATCAAAATACTCCACACATGTGTTTTGGCCTATTGCTTGCGGAGCTTTAGGTCCATGTTGTTGGATTCGAAAATCTTTGATTTATTATTAAAGGCGAGTTTTGCTTGGTGGATGCGACTGTCAACCTCTCTTTTTGTACGGCCATTCCATGTGATCTTGCCTCCAAGATAGACAAACTCTCTTGCGTTCTTAAGTGCAAAGTATTCTAACTTATCTTAAAATTCATCAATAGTTAGGGTACATGTACGAGTATGTATATACAAGTTAGGATATAATTAAAGTATTTTTGAAAACCCTGTTAAATTTTCAACCAACTTTAATATATGACAGTTAGACACGGACATAAAAAAATACTTAAAACCTAGACGACCTCCGTGGCCTGGTAGTAAGACACCTGTCTGCCGATCCAGAGGTTGCGGGTTTGATCCCCGCTGGAACCCAGATTTTTTTAAATAGGATTCCAGTCTGGTTAACACTTAGGCCCCATAAAAACAGCTTTCTGGTTGGTTGGAAGAGACTGCCACATGGCAATAAACTCACAAAAAATAAATAAACTAATAAATTCTCAAAAAATACTTACACTTAGACGAATAAGACTTACATCACGCGACATAGCGTAATCCGTAGTGAACGTTTTAATCTAGCAACAGTTTATTTATTGATTCGTCTTTTAGCATTTTGTCAAATTTAGAAAAAAAAAATATTTTAGCTCACTTGAATTAAATGTTACATTTTTCCCGTTCACTAACGTGTTAACATCGTTTTTTTAAAGCTCAACTTTGAACTGAGTTTATTTAAAAAAACTCTAATACAAGAGATGAACCTGTTCACCCTACAGCTTACCATTGACGGAGGGTGTGCATTACCTGTTTAACAAAAGATTTAAACTTTTACATTTTCTTACAGTCTTTTGTGTAACAATGCAAAATAGCTTAGCTTGAAAGATTTTGTATGTAATAAATTAAACTATGTGCATGTAATAAAATTGTATGGAAAATAAAAATGACAATTTATGTATGTAGCCCTGTTAAGATAGCAGACTCTCCTCGAGGGCGTTCTTAGTAGGGGTTCGTACCCACTATTATTAACAGATAAATTAAAAATATTGAAAAGAAAAAAAAACAAGTCGAGTATAAAGATAGGAATGAAGTAACCGTGGCCATTAGATTTGGTATATTCTCTCATTTAAATATGTTAAGAAAAACAAATTCGATAAGAAAATCGCGGAAAGCTTTCGTGTGGAAGATGAACTACTATACAAAGAACCCTTTGTAGATCTTCCGATATGTGATAGTAACACTTCGGCTTAAGGTGTAGTGTAGTGTATCTATGTAGTGTACCTAAACAATTATAAATTGTTTTAAATTGCTTGTTGCACGACCCACCAACCCCAAAAAAACTGCAATTGCATACGCTGTATCAAAATAATCTGCCCTACGAGCATGTGTGTCATTCGAGGGGAGGGGTACGCGAGATTCGAACTAACGACCTTCCACACGGATGTATGTACAGTGCGTTAGCGCGTGGCCACGTACCTCACGATATATGATAATTCCATATGTTTGACAATTTCGTTTATTTGACAATTCCGTATATTTGATAATTCCGTATATTGACAATTCCATCATCATTATCGTCAGCCCATCTCCGTCCAAAGTTGAACATAGGCCTCCCCTCTCCTCCTCCATTCCTCTCTTTCCTGGGCACATCGTTTCCAGTTGCTCCTGGCCACTCTTCTAATGCAGTCTGACCACCGTGTCTGAGGACGGCTAACACTTCTTCTTCCTTGTCTTGGGCGCCACTCCAGCACTCTCTGGGTCCATCTACTCGTATTATCTTTGCATCTGGCAATGTGTCCCACCCAGTTCTACTTCTGAATGGCGACTCTTTCGGTGACATCAGCTACTTTGGTCTGCTGCCTTATCCATCCATTGGTTCTCCTATCCCTCAGAGAGATATTTAACATTCTTCTCTCCATGCCCCTCTGCGTCACCATGAGCTTGTGCATAATCTGTTTATTCAGCACTGATGTTTCCAGCCCATATGTTAGCACAGGAAGGACACAGGAGTCGAATACGGATTTTTTTAAGATGTCTTGCGTATTTTGGAGATTTTAGAATAAAGTACAGATTTCCAAATGCAGCCCAGGCTTAGCCTCGACAATTCCACATATTTGATAATTCCGTATATGTATTTGACAATTCCGTATATACTCGTATGTATATTTTTTTTTTATTAAACAAAATAAATTATTGTACAAACATTTGTCAAGGCTATACCTATATACAAATTGATTACTTAACTAATCTTAATTATATGTTATCATTTATGCACTTACTTAATCTTATTTTCCTACGTGTCATTTTATTTTATTTTTTTCAATCTTAATATATGATTTCTTAGAAATAATTAACACCTACATACTACTTATAACTAGATAACAATTATTACACAAATTATTTAGCAATTCCGTATATATTACAATTCCATATATTTGAAAATTCCGTATATTTGACAATTCCATATATTTGACAATTCCGTATATTTGACAATTCCATATATTTGACAATTCCGTACATTTGACAATTCCGTATATTTGACAATTCCATATATTTGACGATTCCGTATATTTAACAAAAGTTTTAGATAGTTTATTTTAGCGTGTACTTTTGTAAGATTTACAAAGGTTTCTTTCCAGTTCGTCTTCCCTTGGTAATTTTTATGTGGTTTTCTAGCTATGATAAATATATTTTTCTGAGCATACATCGGTACGAGAAAGAATCTAATCTTATGATCACAGCCACAACCTTTTTATCCTTACACTCAAATTAAATATATTTAGTTTGCAATATTTATAATCTGTCGACAATAGTGGGTTCGTGTCCCGAGTTAATTGCATCATATCAAGTATAGCACTTGCTTTACTGTGCTAAAAAAATCCGCCAACCACGGTGCTGGACGCTAAGCGTCCAGTAAAAAATGTATATTTTAAATTAAAATTATGCAAAATCTACTAGTTTTTTTTTGTAATTAGCTATAAACATAATTTTATTGTGTATTAAAACGTCGAATAATCAAATAAAATATAAATCCTGGTCACTCGCTATCCATCACAGGGTGGCAAGTGTTATTTTATTATTATATTTGTAGTTGGCAACACACAACGTCAGGACACCTGTCCATTCGCGAATTTACGTAACCTAGACAGGCGCCTTTTACCGAATCTACATCGACCCTCAATTTCACTCATCAATATTAATTTCAGGAAGTGGTATTTTCCCTTCTCAATAAAACCTTTTTTGGTGTAGATACTTCACCCTGCTGAAAGTGCTGTGCGCCCTTTTTAAGTTAAATTTCAAGAACACAAAGTGTTAATGCTGATATCAATCATTAATAAATAATTTAAAAAATACTTAAACATTAGGAATATTAAGGAGAGAACGGTGAATTGTTGTCAACAAGGAGGTTCTACATGTTGCTCGAGAAGGAGTGACTTGAACAGTTAGAAAATACCTTGATCGAGTAACTCCTCCTTTAGACTAAACCTGCACATCAGGCTTTCAAGGACTTTGAAAGATGGGTATTACTATATTTAGGAAATTTTAAATATTTTACGAATTTCCTAAATGATTTCAGTGAAAACTTTTAACGACTTACTGAACAGTCGAAATCTAATTTGCAAATTAATTAATATTAATTGAAACGGTTTTATAATTTAGTCCTGGTATTCTCCATTATTCTTCTTAATGGAAAAACGGTCATCCATTGTTTCTATACCGACGTTGTGGAAGCTGGGACATTGGCGTAATCCACAAAATGATTTATATATATTTTTTATTTACAGTATTTTTACGACCATAAAACGCACATTTTTACTTAAAAAAGAGACTATAAATTGAGCTATATATATAAGTGCATCTTATGGCCGTAAGTGCGTCTTATGGTTTTAAGTGCGTACATATTATGATCCTAAGTGCCTTTTATGGTCGTAAGTGCGTTTTATGAACCTCATTGCGTCTTATAGTCCTGAGTGCGTTTTATGGTCCTAAGTGTGTCCTATTCTCCTAACTGCGTCTTATGGTCATGGTTACGTTTTATGGTACTAAGTGCATCTTATTGTACTAAGTGTGTCTTATGGTCTTAAGTGCGTCTTATGGTCATAAGTGTGTATTATGCTCCTAAGTGCGTCTTATTGTCCAAAATAAGGCGATGCGTTGTAATAGGTAATAGCAAAAATATATATTATACACGCATTTTTTTGTATTTTTTATATGTTTGAGTATGATAGATGAGTTGAAAATGCCTTGAAACAGAGGTAGCGACAGGGAAAAGGGTTAACGAACTCTTAATGTTATATACAACAACCAAATGCACAATATCAATAGTGGCATATACATAATAGTACGTTGGTGCCCACTTTAATGTATGCAAGTAAATCTTGGACTTGACAGAAGAAGGATAAGAGTAAGATTGTTGTCGTGGAAGTGTGTGCACTAAAGAAATTTTGTAGATTGTCAAAGTTTGAAAGGCGGAATGAAGACATCAGAAATTGATAAAATTGATTTTTCAAGTAAGATGAACAAAGGGGCTTCAATATGGTTAGAGAGAATAAATTATGAAAAAATGACTAAGCGAGCATATAAGTCAAAAGTGCAAAGTGCGCGTGGAAGAGGCAGACCGAAGAAAACGTGACATGACTAAATGAACCGGATTTTGAAAGAAGGTAAAGTGAGACGTATTAATTATTAAAGTGCATGACGAGATTTATAAATATAGAGGATGCAAAGTTGATTTATAAATATAGACGACCTCCGTGGTATGGTGGTAAGATGCTTGTCTGCCAATCCGGAGGTTGCGGGTTCGATCCCCGCTGGAATCCAGATTTTTTTAATGGAATTCCAGTCTGGTTTTCATTTAGGGCTCATTTAAACATCTTTCTGGTTGGTTGGAAGAGATCGCCACATGGCAATAAACTCGCCAGGTGAGAAAAAAAAAGTTTTGTATTTGGATAGAAAAGTTTGGAGATCTGTTCTCTCTGCTTACACGGCAAAGGATGCGGCGTAATGATATGTATGTATTTAATTTTAACACCTACGCCCTATATTTTTTATTCACTCATTTTACTGACTATATTTTTTTCAATTTAATTTGAGAGTTTATTTAACGTGCAATCTATGTTATATTAATTTGAGAGTTCATTTAACGTGCAATCTATGTTATATTAATTTGAGAGTTCATTTAACGTGCAATCTATGTTAGATTAATTTGAGAGTTCATTTAACGTGCAATCTATATTATATTAATTTGAGAGTTCATTTAACGTGCAATCTATGTTAGATTAATTTGAGAGTTTATTTAACGTGCAATCTATGTTATATTAATTTGAGAGTTAATTTAACGTGCAATCTATGTTAGATTAATTTTCGAGTTCATTTAACGTGCAATCTATGTTATATTAATTTGAGAGTTAATTTAACGTGCAATCTATGTTATATTAATTTGAGAGTTCATTTAACTTACAATCTATGTTATATTAATTTGAGAGTTCATTTAACGTGCAATCTATTTTAGATTAATTTGAGAGTTTATTTAACGTGCAATCTATGTTATATTAATTTGAGAGTTCGTTTAACGTGCAATCTATGTAAGATTAATTTGAGAGTTCATTTAACGCGTAAAACAAATACAGACGTCTGACACTACCGACAAATCAGCGTAAACAAATACTCGTTTGCTCATTATGAACCTAGGTGAAACTGTAAAAGAAAAGACAATTATAAAGTTTGCTAAGAAACATGATATAAAAGCGTTGGATGGCATCAAATATGACTTTTTGAAGAGAGCGACAACAATATGTTAGTTCAGACGATAATAGAAAAAGTGATATGACGGTAGGGATTTTACATTCACAAAAAATAATGACTTCTTATTTGTCAATTAATAATGACTGAGGGTCGTATGTTTTTCAGTTCACCTGCCCACGCCAATTCTTTATCTCTCTCTACTTTAGATACCTTGGACTGCTGCCGTCATAGAGGACCCTGTTTTGTCCATCAGGTGTCAAAATAAGAATATTTGCAACAAAACAGATAAAAATTACTCAAAGCCTTAAGCAAAGACAAAACGTAATAAATAACCAAAGAATACAAAAGGTTACACCCCTTTTAAATCTTTTCTTTTCATTGGGCCAATAGACCACACACACTTCCGATAAAACATGGCCCCCAATCTGACCTGAGAACTTCTATCGTAACAATCTGGGATCATTCTGTCTGAACAAAGCCTCGGGATAGAAGGTAGAAATATGTGTAGCGAGGATTAATAGAATTACTGTAAAAATCAAGTAAAACACAGCTATATCGATCAATAAGTCCCGGGACTTACCAAAAAATGGCGCCTCTAATAACAAATCCATATAATTCTCAGTTAGTACCAGCCTTTAGAAGTACGTGTCTAACTTTCATGATATTGTGTCATTGAGTTACAGTGGTTTTAGTGACGCTACTTTTGCTATTTTAAAAACAATGGAACCGAATTTTGTGTGTTGATAAAACATTGCTTTTTAATGGGGAAAAATACCGTTCAAACTCAACGATGGCTTGTAAAGTATTATCCGGGCATTGTTCTGTCGAAAACAACCATTTGTCGGTGGTATGCTGATTTCAGACGCGGTCGTACAGACACAAATGATGCTGAACGCTCTGGTCGTCCAAATAAGGCTGTTACACCAGAAAACATAAAAAAAACTCAAAATCGTGATGGAAACTTCAGCTGTTTTTCAGCCTTACCCTTGTACATGTAAATTAAAAACAATCGAAAAAAATTACAATAAATAAGCATTCAATGCAATCAATTCGATTAATAAAATATTAGGTTAATAGGTAAAAAAAAAGCGTTCAAATATAATATCTATACATCTAATACCTATACATCCCGCAATCACGCACACATGCTAAAGCAAAGGAAAAGAAAATACATTCAAGAGAGAAGCTACCAAACGATCCAGGCTCATCCCACAACACTCAAGACTCACCCCCACCATTAGGAGGACGAGATCAGCTGCAAAGACACCAGATATTTTTTCAGCCCACACTCTTAATTAAAAAATCTCCGTTTGAATTCAGTCCTTTTAAATGTATATTTCCATTCATTAAAATTCCTAGAATCTTTAGAATGATACTACATTTAAAATAACGATATCAAATTAACAACATAGAATTCTGGGAAAACTCTCTCTGAAAGGCGCTATATAAATTGCCTTTTAATTGTTTTTGTTATTAAAAAATACATACAATCAAAGTTTTTTAGATATCCTGGCCCAATAACGCCGTCACTGTATTAATATGAGAGAGAATTTAATCTCGCTATATTGTGGCTTAAAATGTGTAGTTTTTTCAGGAATTTACTGGTGAAAAATGTTTAAATATGTTTCACGCATATATATATTTTTTAAATTCATAAAAGAAATATAAAATTCCACATAGTAGGACTTCATTCAAATTAAACAAGAATCCAACACAAAAAAATGTCTATTTAAAATATCAAATCGAATAATTTCTATGGAATCCCTCAATGTATCAAATAGGCAAAGTAGATACAGTACATTGAAGATCGTGGCCAGAAGACAACATTGACTTTGATCTCATTTATTACGCCTTAGAGTAGACTAGGCTAGCCGAGGATCCTCTCGCCATTGCATAGTCAAGTCAGTTGAAAAGCGAAGCTGTGCAGTGGAGTTTTTTTTAAGTGAGGGAACCGTTGCACACCAACAAACTCATTGACCACACCGCTGTACTGGATCCGATGGCATACCGATGTGAGACGATCAGAGCACACCGGCATGTTGTTTTTTTTTTTAAGAATAGATATGACCAAAGTCATGTCATAGGTACCTTATACCCCCAAATACTAGGCGGAAAAAATGTCAAATTAGTCATTCGAAGGGAGGACTATATAACAAAAACCCACTAGGTAAACTTAAGTGTAAGACTTTTTACTATAACGACCAAAAAAAACTCTCATTTTCAAGTCGGTAATGTTACGTGTTTTATTACCGATTTTTTTCCTTTTCTACAATATTTTATTAATTTATTTACTTATTTATATGACAAGTAATTATATAAAAACACAATTTATGAAAAACAAGACAGAAACAAAAAAAAAACAGGTAATTAAAAGTGGACACTAAATATACGGGTCATGGTTTGTTGCTAATGATTTTTCGTGTTGTCTGTAAACTAGGTTTTTATCTGTATCTTACTAAGGACATTAAACATGAAAAAATAAGTTGATGATTTTTACCGATTGTTGATAACTCAGTCACAAACAATCATCAATGTGATAAGTTGTGGAACTTAGTTATATGTATGTACCACATGAGTCAACCCCTGTTATACTTCATAATTTCAGAAAATAATATTATTTCCGTATTTTTTTTTCAATCATTGATATCTCACTTTTATTAATGTTATTTTCATTGATTATGAGTTTTGTACAAATCGATAATAATTTGCAGAATTTTTTGACCATTTATCTTACCTTATTTGCTTTTTTTGTCTGGTTAATAGAAAAAAGTATCGTCTAAAAATATGCCCACCAAATTATTATACAATTAAGTGTAAATAAAATGAATTTATTGTTTTTGTTTAGTTTTGGATAATTCGTTTTCTGCTTTCATCAAAATACTGGTTTAAATGTAGCCTAGAGCCTCATTATTTATTTACAAAGTTAATCACTAAAGCAGTGCACTCTTCCTTGAGCAAACATTTTCGAGTCACTCCAGCAACAATGCAAATATTTATACATGAAGTATATTTAAATTATTGTTTTTTTTTTCAGAGGGTTGGCTGTGACCTTCGCATCGGCTCCAACCGGCGTGTGGACGAGTGTGGCGTTTGTGGAGGCGACGGTTCTTCCTGCGCCCGCCCGCTTTACCAATGGGAAACCGCGCCCATGTCCCTCTGCTCAGTCACTTGCGGTGGAGGTGAGCTTGTCTTTTATTAATATACTGACCATTTAAATTTATAGTAAATAAATACAATAAATTTATTGATTATCAAATGTACGAAGGTACTGATATAAATAAGCACATATACCATATAACAGCACACTTCAAGAATGAAACATGTTCGAAAACCAACTTTTTCATCAAAATGGCTAGACTCATCTTCCATGTGTACAAACTATCACGCTATTTTCCTATTGGGGTAAGCCGAAAGGATAGAGTGACAGACGTTACTATCTCGACAATAATAATCGCAAATATATGAACTTGAAACAGTTAATATCCAGTAAAAATTAATCTAAACACCTTGATGACCAAAGTGCAGTTTCATAGCATAGTTGCAATCTGGTAACAGTTAACATCTGGTAACAGTTAACATCTGGTAACATTCGATAAGATGAGTCTACGAGTTTTGA
This sequence comes from Odontocerum albicorne, assembly GCA_949825065.1. NCBI lineage: Eukaryota > Metazoa > Arthropoda > Insecta > Trichoptera > Odontoceridae > Odontocerum > Odontocerum albicorne. The sequence goes on from OX463856.1 coordinate 34,150,618, forward strand.
TGATCAAAAAGCAACGCATAGTAATACTAGTAATATGGCAATAGTTACTGAAATGAGTCTAGACATTTCGATGATCAATGAGCAACTTCATTGCATAGTTATACGAGTTATATGCTAATCATCACTAAGATGAAACTACAAGTTTTGATGATCAATTTTCGCATAGTTGATCAATTATCGCATAGTTATGATATGGCAATAGATGAGTCTAGGCATTTTTATGATCAAAGAGCAACTTCATCGAATAGTTATGATCTGGTGACAGTTAGTACATGATAAATTAGGAATCAATTAATGAGAACGTTGCAGTTATTTTTGTAATAGTGTGACGTGTGTGTTTGCTTGCTTGTGTATTGTTGAATTATTTTGTTATAATAGTATATTTGCATGGATTTTTGTGAGAGTGTGACGTATGTGTTTGCTTCCATGTGTATTGTTGAATTATTTTGTTATAATAGTATCTTTGCATGAATTTTAGTGAGAGTGTGACGTGTGTGTTTGCTTCCTTGTGTATTATTGAATTATTTTGTTATAATAGTTTCTTTGCATGGATTTTTGTGAACGTGTGACGTGTGTGTTTGCTTCCTTGTGTATTGTTGAATTATTTTGTTATAATAGTTTCTTTGCATGGATTTTTGTGAACGTGTGTGTTTGCTTCCTTATGTATTGTTGAATTATTTTGTTATAATAGTTTCTTTGCATGGATTTTTGTGAGAGTGTGACGTGTGTGTTTGCTTCCTTGTGTATTGTAGAATTATTTTGTTATAATAGTATCTTTGCATGGATTTTTGTGAGAGTGTGACGTGTGTGTTTGCTTCCTTGTGTATTGTAGAATTATTTTGTTATAATAGTATCTTTGCATGGATTTTTGTGAGAGGGTGACGTGTGTGTTTGCTTCCTTGTGTATTGTTGAATTATTTTGTTATAATAGTATCTTTGCATGGATTTTTGTGAGAGTGTGTGTTTGCTTGCTTGTGTATTGTTGAATTATTTTGTTATAATAGTATATTTGCATGAATTTTTGTGAGAGTGTGACGTGTGTGTTTGTTTGCTTGTGTATTGTTGAATTGTTTTGTTATAATAGTATCCTTGCATGGATTTTTGTGAGAGTGTGACGTGTGTGTTTGCTTGCTTGTGTATTGTTGAATTATTTTGTTATAATAGTATCTTTGCATGGATTTTTGTGAGAGTGTGACGTGTGTCTTTGCTTCCTTGTGTATTGTTGAATTATTTTGTTATAATAGTATCTTTGCATGGATTTTTGTGAACGTGTGACGTGTGTGTTTGCTTCCTGTGTATTGTTGAATTATTTTGTTATAATAGTTTCTTTGCATGGATTTTTTTATGTTTTTTTCTTTTTTATTCCATCTTTTGTAAATCTTGTTTATTTAATTATTATTATTGTTATAAGGTACATCGTATCCTTTATTAATAAATAAATATATATTGTTATAAGGTACATCGTATCCTTTATTAATAAATAAATATATATTGTTATAAGGTACATCGTATCCTTTATTAATAAATAAATATATATTGTTATAAGGTACATCGTATCCTTTATTAATAAATAAATATATATTGTTATAAGGTACATCTTATCCTCTATTTACCTTTCCTTTTCGGTGCTAAAAAAATTGCACGTTCCGGTGGAGTGTGTTTAATACACATCAATACACATGTAAAAATGAGTGATATAAAATCGGAAAAACAAGAATATTAATAGCTAATCGCTTAAATTAATAAAATTTTAAGTCAAAAATTATAAAAATTGAAATTTAATTGCTGAAAACATGAAAAAATATCGGCCGACGTTCACAAAACGGGCGCAGAGACCACTTCGAAAGGATGCCCGCGAGCTACTGAGACGGGACTCGGGACACTAACACTGTATGTTATACCTCGAAGGAAGAAACAACTGCGAACTGAGATTCTATTTCTTGCATTCCCATATACCGAAGAAGAGTAAGAATGAGACGAGAATAGCGTCGCTTCCTCAACCATAACGGTTTTTGAAATGAATATAACTACGTCACACACTGGCACACGTTTGATTGTATTGGTGAATTTATTTCCAATTTTCACAAAATATCTCTGATGTGGCCGATAAGTGCTTATTATTATTAATATTATTTTTTCATTCAATGCATAAATGTATTACGGATGAATACCTAAAATCTGAAGCCAGTATTTATTATATTTATAGAGATATTCAAGTTTTTAGAAGCAATGTGTACCTACCAATTACACATCACAGGGAAGGAAGGGTTAATAAAAAATAATCATCAAGATGAGAGGAAGACCAAGAAAAGTATGATTGGAAGAAGTAAAAGACATTTTTAAAAAAGGAATTGAAAAATCACAGAACTAGAACGAGTTGTACGTGTGTAGAAGATGCGAAAGATGTGTGTCGCGATAGGAAAGTCTGACACTCTCTTCTCTCTGCCTACCTCCACAGGAAGATGGAGTGTGTGTGTAACTGTCACTAGATCAGAACTGTACAACTGAACTTCCTTAATTTATTTTTCCTTAAAGGTTTTTAAGAAGTGAAATAAAAACACACTATAATGTATATATTTTTTTGTATTGCAGGATACAGAATGGCCAGACCAGTTTGCAGGAACAGGATATCAGGAAGTGATGTCGATGAGCAGTTATGCAACGCCTCGCAGAGACCAGAACCAGCGGTGCAACAGTGCAACATGCACATGTGTCCACCCAAGTAAAATCTTTTACTTTCATATAAAATATATTGCCCTTTGGTGGTGTGAGAACCTCCACTTTGCTCGTCTTCTGTGCCTTTTCTCCTTCCAGAGACCGGAACCAGCGGTACTACAATGTAAAATGCACACGTGTTGTTCACATAAGTAAAATTATTTACTTAAATATGTATTAGCCCTCTGAAGGTAGGAAGGTCCTCCAATTTGTACCTCTTCTATGCATAATATGGTTTTATGCTTTATTTACTTACCTAATTATTCCACTGTACAATGTATGCATTTATCATTACTAATATTTTCCAAAAGTTGTATGAGAATGTGTGAAGATATGGAATAGGCTAATGATATGTGTCGAGATAAAAACATTTGGCGTTATGTCCACTTTGCCTATCCCAACAGTGAGATGACGTGATGTATTTAGAATAAAAATACTTGACCAATTATTATTATTATTATATTACACTTTTGCTGCACTACAGTACAACTTGGCGGGTGTTTAGCCACGTGTCAATATCTTCCAACCAGACACGTGAAAAGCGGACAAGAATCCTTTTTAAGAAAAATCTAGGTTCCAGTGGGATTCGAACCCACAATCTCCGAAATGTAAGACAGGCGTCTTACCAACTAGGACCATTACGTATGAATACAAATTTTATACTTCAATTTAAAAACGATATAATGAATTGATTCTTTCTATACAATACGCATAACAAAGACACTTGTAAGGACTTCAATCCAGGGTCCTATACGCGTAGCAGACAGACTCCAGAATTTATTGCGTTCCCGGCAACAATTCAGCCCGCCACAGCCCCCATGCTGCCATGTTCCCGAGGGATTCTAATGCAAATAACTTTTAGGTCCACGTATGACACCGCGCCTTATTGGAATTCCCAAGCTAATACATTGCTGTCCTTTCTTCCTTCCTTGCCTCCTCGTCTCCTCTTTCCTTATCCGAGACTCCATTTTCACTGTTTACAGAACGAATAAAACTTTATTCATATTCCTTTTTTTTATCTTAAATGGTGAAACATGGACGTGGAAAAATATTGAAAGGGGTTGAACAAATGCTGTAGAAGAATTGAAGAATACACTGGATGCACTTAGAACAATACATGGGATGCATTTATTTTTGGTCTTTCTGGAGTGATGATGTGTGAGGAGTTGAATTTCGCAAGATGTTTCCAGTTGTAGTTGAGTGTCACTGTTTGTCAGGTTGATGAGAGCGTGCAACGGGGTTTTGTTTTTGTGTAATCAAAAATCTGAATGAAGTATCGATTTATTTTTTCATGATAAATTATCCTCAGTGAGATACAGGCAAAAGCCTAGTTTACTGGAGATACGACAAATGAAAGGCAACAAACCCAGATCCATTAAAATTGTATGTCCAAATCAAATTACCTGTTGTTTTTTCGCAAATTGTGTATATTTCTTGTCATGTGTGATAATAAATAAAAAATAAATAAAATAAATTTAGAACAAAATATGGGATGACAATACGAGAAATATCATAATAGGGAATAAAGTTATATAGAGTGATTGTGAACTTAAGGCGTATATTTTGAATAATACGAAGAGCATTCTAAGATAATGTAAGTTCGTGAAAGAAAGAAGATAGATCGCAGGAGCTGTATTTGAAGGTTTATGGATATCGTAGGGGCTGTATGAGATGGTTTAGATGTATAATATGTGTGTCTTGATGAGAAGTTCTAGTGTTATATTCTCTTTACCTACCTCAGCAGGGAAATGGTGTGATGTTATATATGTTATGTGTGTATGACTTAATTGCTATTTTTTTCTTTACTTTGGAAAATAAAGCAAACTAAGGTATGTACCTCTAGGATTAAGCAAAAATTCGCGTTTCTAATTTGGCCTTACGAAATTTATATTAGGAAATCACGAAAATTGTGAAAGACTGTAAGATAAAATGACAGCAAAGTATAATATTATAAAAAAAACAAAATGTATGCTTTCAACGTGTAAGAATAATCATAAAAGGACATGGTGCCCTTAAGAAAGAGCAGATTCCACTCAAGGGCGCTCTAACTCGGGACTATAACCCACTATTATTGATAGATTAAAAAATAAATATATTTTAGTTGAATGTAAGGATAGACAGATCGTTGATGCTGACAGTATATTAGATACTTCTCTGCAGCTGTATATGTTTAGAAAAATATATATGGTTTAAAAATAACGCAGAAAACTTACTACGAGAAGACGATCTACTCGTACAATGAAACCTTTGTAGATCTTCCAACATATGATAATAACACATTCAGCTTTAGGTGTAGCGTATGTGTGTAGTGTTTATATATGATCATACATTTTGATAAGACTTTCCAAAAAGGGTTGTCTTCAAGTTCTTCCTAAAGCTAATCACACCAGCCATATTTCTAATACTTGTTTTATTATTTGTACTTGCACTCAATCAAAAATAACGATTTGTTTCCAGGTGGACAGTCGGTGACTGGGGTCCCTGCTCAGCGACATGCGGAGGAGGCAGTCGCTCCAGACGAGTCCAGTGTGCAGCGCAGAGCGGCAATGGGACGGTGCAACTGGCCAATGAAGAGGCCTGCGCCGGAAGGAGGCCTCGTCACCTGGAACCTTGCGCAGAGGATGCTTGCCCTCGGTGGATCACACAGCAGTGGAGTGGGGTGAGTTTTATTGAATTTTGTCCTACCAATAATTTGGAAAGTGAAGAAAATTAATAAGAGGAATCAATATTCTCTAATGGTATTTTGGCATGATTAAGTAAGGTTTGATTTAAATTAATAATACATTTTCGTAATTTGGGACTTCACAAGGTTCCATTATTGAACCTTATATTTCGCAAAAAAAAAATTGCGGTAGTAAAATAAAGCAATGACTGAAAAATTATTTTGCGGTAGTAAAAAACATCCATGACTGAAAAAAATCTTTTGCGGTAGTAAAAAAAACATCAATATTTACTGTCTTCCAATTTCAAAACATATATATAGTGCAAATGTGAGTAAAAGGTACGTGAAAGGAAGGACAAGGAAAATATAGTTGAACTAAGTAAATGATATTTTGAAAATAGGAAAAAGAAAGTCAGAATAATCTTATGGGGTGTATGAAAAGGGGAATGTACTCGTATATGGAGGAAGCTAAGAATATGTGTCGTAATAAGATCTAGCGATCTGTCCTCTCTGTCTACCCCGACAGATAAATGGCGTTATGATATGTTTGTATTGTATAACACTTCCGTTGTATACAATATAACCTGGCACACTTATTTCCATGTGTCAATACCTTCCAGCCAACCAGAAACGACCTCCATGGCCTGGTGGTAAGACACTCGTCTGCCAATCCGGAGGTTGCGGGTTCGATCCCCGCTGGAACCCAGATTTTATGAGGTAGGATTCCAGTCTGGTTTTCACTTAGGGCCTATTAAAACAAATATTTCTGGTTGGCTGGAAGAGATTGCCACATGGCAATAAACTCGCCATCTTAAAAAAAAAAAAAAGATGTTAAAGAGGCTTTAAGTAACAATCGGACTGGAATCATTTTTAAACATCTGGACTCCAGCGGGATTTGAACCCGCAACGGTTGGGAGATAAACGTCTTACCAACTGGGCTACGGAGGTTTGCATGTATCTTCAAAAACGATGTCTTAAAAACAGTTAAAAAATGATAACAATATTCATAAAAGTGCACTTTTCTATTACATTTCATTATAATATATATATATATACATTCAGCACGTTTAGAATGAAGTAAGCAACAAAAAAATCATAACGATATCTATTTGAGAAATATGAAACCAATTTTCAGGCAACCCAATATTTTTTTCCTTTTAGCGCCTTTCTTACATGTTTCTTAAAAACGGTTTTAAAAAATGTTAACAATAGCCATAAAAGTGCATGGTTCTATTACATTTCATTATAATATACATTCAGCACGTTTAGAATGAAGTAAGCAACAAAAAAATCATAACGATATCTATTTGAGAAATATGAAACCAATTTTCAGGCAACCCAATATATTTTTCCTTTCAGCGCCTTTCTTACATGTTTCTTAAAAACAGTTTTAAAAAATGTTAACAATAGCCATAAAAGAGCACTTTTCTATTACCTTTCATTATAATATAAATTCAGCACGTTTAGAATGAAGTAAGCAACAAAAAAATCATAATGATATATTTTTGAGAAATATGAAACCAATTTTCAGGCAACCCATTTTTTTACCTTTCAGCACATTTTTTACATGTTTATTTTATCAAGGTTCCATTTTAAGGCTGCTTAAATTTTTTGTTTGCATTTCAATAATAAATCGTACTTTAATTAAATAATTCATTATTCTAGATATAAAATCAAGTTTATATTAAATTTCAATTGATTTCCATTAAGTATCAAATCTGATCATCAGCCAAAAAAAAACAACATTTTTAAAATTACACAACGTTCTGGCTCCCTGAAATTGTTTTACAACCGTAATCTTGAAATTTCAAATTTTATAACGATCTTAGAAATAAATTGTTTCATATTTTCTCCCACCCAGACCCGCAACAAGTTTTATTATTTTTATTTTCCCTTATTACTTTTCACAAATAAGATATGTACATACACTATCATTCCATATCCCTGTGAGGGTAAGTAGAAAGAACAGAGTACCAATCTTTTCCATCACGAAATACTTTCTTCACTTTCTCCACATTCACGTACATACATATTCTTTACTCTTATACAGCTCTTTCAGTTTTTTCTTTCTCCGTATATTTTTTTTTCAAAATTTCATTCATTTGATCAAACTATACTTTCTCGATCACCCTCTACAACGAATTCCACTTATGCTTGCATTATAAATGCTTGAGTCTTTCGTTACTCATCTGTTCAAACAACCTCAATGTGGTTTTTTTCACCCTACTGAACACGTAAGTGTTTAGCTTGCTTCATTCGTAATAATTTCTTTTTCTGTCATACATTGACACACCATATATGCTTTTCAGTGCATGCATTTTTATTGCATTTACTTTACTCCTTTCACTTATTTTCCACATACTTGTACATGTTTTATTCCTACAAATCAATGTTGGTACTAAAACTCTGTTGCGAATCATAATTTTAACAGGTCTTGATATTACTTGACTTGAACATTTGTCTTTTAGTGTAGTAAGACCTTAATAATAATAGTTTATCATAATAATAGTTCACTACATACATACCATTACGCCGTCTTCCAATCGGGGTATGTAGAGAGGGCAGAGCGCCCAGAATTTTCTATCTCGACAAACATTTTTTACATTCTCATACAATTTATACGCTTCTTCTTAACATTTTCTCCTTTTAAAATATCTTTCACTTGATCTTACCATACTTTCCTTGGTCTTACTCTCACATGTCTTCTACACACATTTGCTCTACATATCTTTTTAGTAAGTTTTTCTTCATTAGTTCGTTCCACATGCCCAAACAATCTCTGTGTGCTATCAACCTTAAGTTCGCAATCGTCCCTAATACTTTCATTTTTTATTCTGTCATACTTTTTCGCTTAATGGATTCTTCTCGAATCCCGTTTTTCTACAGCATTTTTGCGGCTCTTCTCAGGGGTTTTCCAATATCCATATTTATCTCCTTTACAACAAAGTTTATGCTCCATTGACTTTGTTTCCCATCACTACACGCCGTTCGATTTCCCTCTTAACTCTTGTGGAAAAGAACCTCGGAGTAATATACTATAGTAAGTTGAAACATGTGTAACTGGGATGGATAAAATTAGTGGAACAACAAATTAAATTATTGTTAAATATTCTAATATCGTAGAATTTTCCTTTCTTTTGGCCTGCGACGACTTCTGTTGGATAGAATTTGGCCCACTTAGATAAAAGCCTGATCAAACCTGATCTTGAGACATTTCACTGTACAGTAGATTTAACTTAATGTTAAATTATTAACATTACCTACTTGAACCTTCAACTCTTCAGCTTTAAACAAAGGAGAAGTACATCCATTAAGGCAATACTTTTCATCCCTTAAGACCGCCCTGGTTCCCCCCAGTAGTCTGCCCCGGCATCACGTACTTACTTTCCTCGACTGTACATTTTTCCTTATCGGCCCAAATTATCAATCCTTCATGGTTCTGAAATATGGCTTTAATCAGACCATTGTTTCCTTTCCATTTTAATGCACTATTTTATGAACTCGACTCCGCTTAATGGCCGCCCCAACTCATTTTAATATTCCACTTAAATTTCAAGGTTTTGTTTTCAAAATTTTATTATTTAGACTTTCAATTAGTTTTTTTTTTCTTGGATACTTACATTTATTTTACTATCTTTAAAAAAGAGTCGCAAACCTATTTTTCTTTAGTTCCTCCCCACATTGGAGATTGACAATCATCATGACTATTTTTGAGAGCCTTTAAAATTATTGACATGAAACAATGACGGTTTCTTCACTTAAGCGTACTCATGCATAAAATTACCAGTACAAAAATGCCACTTTATCTCTTCGAAAACCTGAATTGGGCTAGAAACTTTCACGGCTACGAAACTAGAAGCAGAGAAACTCTTTTACTGATCCCAGACCATAATCTAACACTATTCAAGGGATCCCTCTCATACTCAGCCAGCAAATGCTGGAATGAGTTGCCCCAGGCCTTGAAGGAGCGGGTGAATAGTTGTACCTTCAGAGATGCTCGAAAGTGTTATCTTCTGGGGTTTAGGTTTGTTGGGGTTAATAGGTATCTTAATAACTTTTTCTTTTTTTTTTTCTTTCTTTCTTTTCTCTTTTTTTGCTGGTGGTGAATCGGGGATTGTACGTGCGTGTTTGTGCGTTATCTCCTCGTTCATTTTTATATTACTGCTTAACTATTTAAATGTATTGTGTTGTGGTTTTTTTATGTGTGAACATCATACCCTTTTCTTTTTTTCGTTCTTACTGACAGTTAACCTGAGGATATGTGGGTTTACTTTTTATTTTGTTTTCTGCCATTTATTATGTTTTTTTTAATCTAGATATACGGAGGTGTGGGCTGAAAGCCCCCCCCCCCCCCCGATGTCCTTGCGGTCGGGCTCACCCTACATTAGTGGGGTGCATCTCGGCCGGGGGAATGTTTGTGGGATAAGCCCAGACATTTTTATGTCTTCTCTCTCAAATGTATTTTCTGCAGTTTATTTTGAGATGTTTGTGATATACTCGTATGATACATGTATACATTGTGTTGCTGTCAGGGAACCTTTATTTGTTTGTTTGAATTGATCTGAGGCGGTATTTGTGGATTTATTTATTTTTCTATTTATTTTCTGTGTTTTTTTTCACTTCTTATTCTACATGTGCAAGGGTATTGGCTGAAAAACATCTGGTATCCCCGTGGCTGGGCTCGCCCTATATTGGTGGGGTGTATGTTGGCCAGAGGGGTGTTATTAGATGAGCCCAGACCTTTTGATAGCTTCTGTCTTTAATGTATTCTCTGCAATTGATGTGTTCTTGAAGTATATTTAAATGTATTGTGTACGAGTACATCCTATGTTGCGATCAATAAACCTATATTTTTTTTATTATTTTTTTTATTTGTCTGCAGGTGCTCTGAACACGTATTCGTGCTACAGTAGAACCTTTCTCTGAGTTTTTCCAGCCGGGAATTTATTCTTGTTTCTACACTTTGTTTTCTTTGTATCTTCTGCAATGGCTTGTATCGCAAGCTTATAAATTAAAAAAATACGCTGTTATCGAAAAGTTTGAATTCTGATATTTTTGACCTTCCACAATACAACATTTAAATTTATGCCGTTTGATATAAAGACAACCCGTAGAGTATAAGTAGATAACAACACAAAAAACACTTTTTCTTGTGGATATCGATAACGATTTCACTAGACAGGGCCTGTGACGAAGTGGTATTCTCCTTAATATACTTGTCATAAATATAAAAAGAGCCAACTTACATAATCACATCCTTACAAATACTAATGCCAAGTTATCACATACGCAATGGAAGATACGGAACTGGGGTGAAAGGAGGACTGGAATGGTGAAGAAGGCGATATCGAAACTGGAAAAGATATGGAAGAACAGAACCATCACCATCACAATGAAAATGCGCCTCGTTAAATCTCTTGTTGTCGCAATATTTATGAAAGGCGTGGACTCTGAAAGCAAGCGAGAGACGTTGAATAAATTAATTAAAAATGTGAAGCTGAAGAATGATGTTACAAACTCCAAGGAAGACAAAGCGAACTAATGCTTCTATTCTCGAACGACTGAGAATCACCGACAGATTGTCGACAATATGACTTCGACGAGCCCCCCAATTCTTCGAACACATTGCTCGTCGCTGAGGAGACCGTTTGGAGAGGCTATGCGGTGCGTGGTAGGATGATGCACATGAGGTAGACTTGTAATGCGTTAGATCGGTCAAGTGAGAGACGCAACAGAACTACCCTTAACTTGTGATTTTCGAACCGCGGAATGCAGAGATGGATGGAGAAGAATCGTTAAAGACGTTATGACACTCAGTCATGAGCTGCATGACAGGATGATGATGACCACATGCACAATTCCAATCACGCCATAATCTTAACAACCATATAAAAGTCAACTCATTGCACACTCGACGTTAACATTAATCACTTAACACAATGTACAATACATGCGTGTATGGAGACTTCTAAAAGTTCTATTTATTGTATGCATATAAAATAAATAAAATATATTTACCGTAAATGTCAGTGGATGGCGGGTTTAAGGAAGAGAAAGGAAAATAAATAAATATATAAATATAGGTTTATTGATAGCACCATAGTATGTATTAGGTGTTAACATAAGTTGTGTCTGTTTTTTTTTTCAAATTAAAAAAGAGCACTAAAAGTAAAACAAAATGGTAAAGGTTATACTCGTACGTCATTCGAAAGAAAATTTTCTGCTCTACAAGATATTGTTTTTGATTTTACGTTACACATATTATTTTATTTGATTACAAGCCTTCAAAATGGAATGTCAAGTAGACGAAAGTGAGCATTTTCGACACCTCCTTCTGTTCGCGGTCAATCGAGGGAATAAAGCTGCCAAAGCTGCTTGCGATATTTGCGAAGTGTACGGTGAAGACGCTATGAATTAAAGAACAGTTCATCGATGGTTTTTCCTTCAATAATGACGTCGAATTGCGGACATGGCTGGACGAATTCCTCGAGTCGAGTTTTTATCGCACAGGCATTGAAAAACTTGTAGAACGTTGGCAAGAAGTTGTACATAATAAAGGAGAACACATTATTGACTAATTTGTTGTAAAATAATGAAGGAGAATACTAAGTAATAGTAGTTTTAACAAGTAATTTTTTTGTTGTGTCCTCTTAGTCTCATTTAAAAAAAACGGACACAACTTATGTTAACACCCAATACATAATATATGTAAAATACACATAAATGGCAGAAAATATCATACATTTAAGAAAGAAGACATTAAAAGGTCCGGACTCATCTAATAACATCCCCCCGGCCAAGATACCCCCACTAATGTAGGGCGAGCCCAGCCGCGGGGACACCAGATGTTTTTCATTCCGCACCCTTGCACATGTAGAATAGAATAAGAAGAAAAAAAAACAGAAAATAAATAATAGATGGCAGAAAAAAAAACAAATCCACAAATACCACCTCAGATTAATACAAACAAACAAATAAAGGTTCCCCCCCCCCTTGACAGCAACACAATTTATTTATTTATTTATTTTTTCAAAACAGGCTTAGCCCAATTACATTGAAAAATACAAGACATTAAAAAAGAAGAAAAATTACAGGGAAAATCTTTTTTTTTTTAAATTATATAAAATAAAAAATAATGCATATGTATACAAACGAGTATTTACACACAAACGTATGTTACATATATATTCAGTCACTTAAGTATGTTGATGAGTGCTTTCTAACGCGCTTAATCTAAGAAGAAAATTTACTTTTGCTTTTGGTAATGTGATATGAAATATGTCAATATCCGAAGCAGTCCCGTTAAGAAGAGTTAAAGCCCTTCCAACAGGCATAGAGGCTGGAAGACCCGTTCTTGCGTATGTTATTGAGTTCCTGCCGGCGCAGTCTAGTGTAATTGTTAGGAACATTTAACGCTAATCTTTGTAGTAATGCTGGACAGCTCACAACTCCTCGAACGAGTTTGACAACGTATACCAGGAGACGCAGATCTCTTCTTACGCTCAAGGAGTTATACCCGAGCATGCCCAGCAGAAACTGCGTAGGATATAGCCACGGATAGACACCAAACTCACTCATGTAGAGATATCGTAGATATTTTTTTTGTACTTTCTCCACCATGAGCGAGTTCTGCGCCTCCACCGGGCTCCAAATGCAAGCATTGCTTTCTAGTTTGCTACGGATCAATGAATTAAACAACGTTTTGAGCACCAATTGGTTTTCAAACGACTTAGAGATTCTCATAACAAATCCTAGAGTTTTATAAGCTGAGTTGCACATAACTTCTATGTGAGGACCAAACGCGAGATTGCTGTGGAACAAGACACCCAGATCTTTAATATTATTTGTGCGGGGTATAGGTATAGATTCTAGTGTATATCTATGGAATTTCAAGACGTGTGAGCGATGATACGACATAATTTTGCACTTTGATGCATTGAAATATAATTTATTATTGTGGCTCCACTCACAAACGTTGTTGAGATCTGACTGTAGGTCTAAGCAGTAGGTATAAGAACGAATTTTTTGAAAGATTTTGAGTTCATCAGCAAATAGAAGAAACGTGGATTTTTTTATAACTCTACCTATATCATTAATAAAAATAAGAAATAAGGTAGGTCCAAGATTAGACCCCTGCGGAACACCTGAGTAGGCAGTGAAGTAATCGGAGTTGTAGATTCCATGTGAAACAAATTGTTTTCTATCTGTAAGATAATCTGACAGTAGCCTTAGTAAGTTACCTGGGATCCCAAGTTCACTCATTTTTTCTAACATTTTTTTGTGATTGACGCGATCAAAAGCTTTTGCAAAGTCATGATACGAACAATCAATCTGATTGCCACTATCTACATCCATTCACTTGGAAAAGTATGGACTCGGAAGACAAGATTAAATATGTAAGCAAGAGGTGCAGAAAGCAATTCACTACAGCCCTTAAGAAAAAATGTAGGTACTCCGTCCGGCCCGACTGCTTTCGTGTTTTTCATCAACTTTATTTGTTTGAGTATATCAAATGTAGTGATGCTTAGCTTAAATCCCGAGGAAGTATGGTGTTCATCAAAAACAAATGCCTCGGAGTCCCTACAATAAACTGTTGAAAAATAATTAGCGAATGCAGAAGATATTTCGGGCCCAGTTATTTGATTCCCATCCCAATTCATAACATTAAGCACTGGAGAATCGTTACGCATGGATTTAATATGATTCTAAAATAGTTTTGGTTCACGTACCATTCGACATTCTAAGTTCCTTATGAAGTCTTTATAAGCCGTGCGAATGTTATGTTTGAGCTGAGCGCGAGCACTTTTGAACGCATCGTAGTCACTCAGACGACAAGAGTGTTTCCATTTTTTGTGAAGAGAATCTTTAAGTCTAATATTCCCAACAATTTCACTTGTGAACCACCTCGGGTATTGCCACTTACGTAGCTCTTTTGGTTTTACGGGAAAGCACTCATCAAATACGCAATAAACATGTTCATACAAATATGCTACCGCCTCGTTCACGTCTAAAATTGAATATAAGGGATCCCAGTTAATATCCCTTGTCTTCAGATATAAGGAATGGAAATCTCCTTTGTCAAATCGCCATTTTTTAAACACTGGATTCTCAAATTTTTTTGGAGACGCATTTATTTTATCCTTGATCAAGAAGACTGTGAGATCGAATTCTAGTGCCGGGTGATGAAGATCTTCTGGTACGAGATGAAAAGGGGCGTGTTGCACCTTGGTGCTAATATTTGAATATATTAAATCTAGAAGCCTGCCGTTAAAATTATTGATATTATTAAATTGTATCAAGCTGTAGGCAGTTGAAACACACAAAAATTCGTTTTGAACCCCCCGTGCCCCTATCGCGCTATTTAAGTTAAAATCGCCAAGAATTACTACTTTTCTATCTCGTATGTAATTTACATGAGCTAAAATGTTGGTAAAGAAGAGCGAGTATTTCTCCTCGGTTGTATTCGGTGGGAAGTAAACAACACATACAAATATTACTAAAAAACTATTTACAGTGATTTTGACCCAGAGATCTTCATTACTTGTTTCTAGGAATGACACTCGTTCAGCAAGAACCGAATCAGAGTTTCTCAATCCAAGTAACACGCCGCCACCACGGTTTGCGGAGACTCCATCAGCGGTCGAGCGATCGCGTCGGAATACAATGTGTACATATATATAGTAAATTCCTTCTGAGTATCGCACATACATCTCAAAATAAACTGCAGAAAATACATTTAAGAGACAAGACATTAAAAGATCTGGGCTCATCTCACAGCATTCCCCTGGCCGAGATACAGATGTGGTTGGATCTTGTGAATTAAATTTTGAAAGAAGGATAAGTAAGAAATAAGAAAAATTGTAGAAGCCCTATGAGAATGTGTATGGATGTGGAAGAGGGGAAATTTGTGTGTCGAGATAGGAAAGTCTGGCGCTATGTCCTCTCTGCATACCCCAGCCAAGCAGCAGCGTTATGGTATGTATGAACGTATTTACTAATTTGTATAGCATTGCCAAGCTCCCTTAAGTATCAATGCGTATTTTTCCTGGTTTTCTACTATCCATTTGTCTCCTAGCCAATAGGTACATTGTGAAATGGGTTTATTTTCAAGAGAGAACTCACTAAATATATCAACCACTAAATATGATATCAAGAGAGAACTCACTAAATATGATATCACCCAAAATACCAATTTATCGTAATATTCCTTCGGTCGCTTTATTAAGAGATTTGTAGTTTTGTAAAATTCAAATTTCCCCTAAAATTAAAAAGTTACAGCGTGTATGGAAAGATAACATGTCAGCTACGCCTACCGCATAATCAATTTATGTGACAGATAAAATTTGATACAACTTCTCTCAGTAGAATATTAACTAGAGCCGATAAAAGGCGTGTCGTTTCGTTATAAAAATTAAAAAAATAATATAACACAGTTATCAGTTTTTTGTTCAAAAGAATGGATATCCTGAAAGAAATTAAACGATCATTAGATGCTGACATTATTAAAATTTCAAAAAATAACGAAACAACACGTCTTCTATCGACTCGAGTTGGACTATTACTAAGGGTAGAGGGGTAAAAATTTAACTGGGACATCACTTGTCCATGCAATGGACGTGGCCAATATCTTTTCATACGCACTCTAACTTGTTTAGGTCGTAAATTTTGTGACCTGAATGGTATGTACCACAAACGCTATAAAATTTGTCATGGATTCTTGAACTTAAGTCAAACAAGTAGCCTGAACGAGTGGACTTGTTTTTGCTAAATAATTAGTGTAAGAATTGTTATCTAGTTATAAGTAGTATGTAGGTGTTAATTATTTCTAAAAAGTCATATATTAAGATTGAAAAAATAAAATAAAATAATATGTAGGAAAATAAGATGAAGTAAGTGCATAAATGATAACATATAATTAAGATTAGTTAAGTAATAAATGTGTATATAGGTATAGCCTTGACAAATGTTTGTGCAATAATTTACTTTGTTTAATAAAAAAAATGGTAAGTTGTAAAAATTGCAGCTTAGCAAAAAAATCCGCCTGATATATAATTCGAAATCATGTAAATAAAACAATGAGTTGATAAAAGTGTCGCTTTTACCTATTTATTATATATAAATACAAATATTATATTTTTCTGTACATACAAATATACTTTTCCCCACGACCTTATAACAAAAATAAACACCGGTGCTACTCAGAACTTTCTATATGCGAGTACATATAAATCTAGAGTTTCGACAAATCTTCAAAGGGAACCGCTGGAGTGAGGCCGACGAGTGGAGGATATGCTCAGAGGAAAGAAGTGTTGTGCAGAACAAAAGGAAAGTCTCGCGTGGAACAATAACGACCTGCCGATAAACCACTGTAAATACAAAGCCTCCATCTCCAGCCTTCTTCTACCCCCTCTCTTTCCCTATTCAGAAGGTTGTTAGCATTTTTACAAAAAGAAATATTTACTCAGACATGTTCAAGCATCTGTTGACCTTTTTTCTCTGAATCAAACAATGTTACGAGGAAATCTAAGAAATTATGGGCATGCTTTCGTATTTATATTGAAGATGTTTTTAATAGACAGATCCATGGAAAAAAGGGTTTACTCTCTAAACGGATCTGTATAAATTGTAATTGTATTATTATTATTATAATAATTATTATTAAGAGATCGGAAAACAAATAATTCAATAAGATAGTAAACCAAGATACATACGAAATAACCAAAAATATTCCAAGTCACATAAAGCCAGCTTTTTACACTAACTTTAATCTCCGGAAACTCTTATTTAATGGGAAAGGCAAAAATGGAATACTTAGCAACAGTGGTGTGTATAAACTTTTATGTGCTGACTGTGATAATTTCTATACAGGAAAGACAGGAAGATCTTTTGAAAAGAGATTTCGTGAACACAAATCCGCCTTAACAAATCCTCTAATTTATTCTGAAATGGCTAATCATTGTCACCGTGAGAATTATACTTTTTCTATCGATGATGCCAAATTCTTACATATTAGCGGCAACGGAAATAAATTGGGCAGATTAGAGGCCCTAGAAATTTCTAAGTCAGTATACCGATCGGAACATCTGTTGAACAGTTATTTCCCCAAAATCTCCCCGCTCTTGGCCGAAATTATCCCTAGCCTTCCTCACCCCCCAGCCTCCAACCGTTGAAGCGTCTATATCGGTACCAGTTCGAACAGCATTTAGTCTTGTTTGCGCTCCCCTGAAGATGAGGTGAAAGCCTTGAAACCGGTAGGGTTATACCGTCAAGAAAAAAAGTGGAATAAACAGTGTTTGATAAAAATAAATTACAATACCATTAAATGAAAAGTATTACTGAAATTAGAAACGTTTATTTTTCAAAGCATCACTCACGGATTAGAATAAATTAAAATTGCACGTATGTACGAGTACATATCAATTCAGAAAAATAATTAAAGGAAAAGGGAATTGCAAGAGAGATGTTTCTTCAATGCACGATTTTTATTATATATCATACATAGACTTCATATATACAACAAATTAGATGAGGCTTCTTAAAAAGGGTTGTTTTCAAGTAAACTCATTCAAGTCACCACCAGTACATAAAAAAAATCCGGATACCAATTCGTTAAGGTAAAAATTCTTGTAGGCACTTTAAAAATAAAAATAAACTTGCTTATCATAACACTTCCTTTATTTTCACATAATTCAAGGAAGAAAATCCACTTTTCAAAAACACATTACCCAAAGATAGAAAAGGAGAACTGAAAGTGTTTGAGGTAAAGCAGAGTTTCGGGAAATAAATATAAGAATAGGAAGAAAATAGAGAAGCGAGATATCGTATGGGAACTTTTCTCCATACTGCTAACGTAACAGAAACAAACTGATTCACTGAAGGTGGATTTCGTCTGTGCTCAAAGGAAACGAGATTGTTGGAAAATCAAAAGAACTTTTTAAAAAACCATAATTGTGCATTTCATATTTATTTGAATAATTTTAAATATTATGAGTTTGAAAAGTAAATTGTTTGAAGATTTGTGAAAAGAAAAGAAAAATCTGAGAATCAATATGGCGAAATACAGTCACGATATAGAAAAATGATAGCGGAAAAGTAAATGAGATATACATATGTATGGGTTAACAATGACTGATTGGAGGTAGTCGAGGAATTCTGCTGTTTTGAAAGTATTATATTTTCTCAGATAATGTAAGAGTTGAGAAAATATAATATCGAACGGCGTTTAGCAATAGGAAACAACATCAATGAGGCAGTAAATGATTAATACTCACACCGAATAGTATCAAGATCTGCTAAGATGATGTACTGGATTAAAACGGGGATGTGGAAAAAGACTGAGAAGAACCGTATAATTGGTGTAGAAATGCATGCACTGAGAAAAAAACATGGGGTGTTAATCTATGACAGAAATACGGAGTGAAATGATAAGGGATGAATAACAACTTAAGACTAATGTTTGGAGTAAGATGAAGACGAGCACTCTGAAACGGTTTGGGCATGTGGAACGAATGAACGAAGAAAGACTATCAAAACAAATATACAGTGCTAATGTAGCTGGAAACCATAGTGCAGCAAACAAAAAAAAGTACGATTAGATCAAGTGAATGGTATTTTAAAAGAATAAACTCGTAGGAGTTGTATGAGAAGGCGTAGGAGAGGCGAAGGATAGGAAAGTCTAGCGCTCCGTCCTCTCTGCCTAGCCCCACAGGAAAATGTGGTGTGGTGGTATACGATGTTATACGATTCATACGATTACAGTTGGTGGATGACTCAACAAGACAAATTAAAACATGGTTCATGACCACACTTAGCAGAAAACAGCAGACAGATTTCCATGGCTTTCCATCCACGACGCACACAGCTCTTGCCTTATCCACATCTATAACCTAGTTATATTCTTCGTATCTTTCCTTCAGTTAATATTTCTCCAACTATCTCCTTCCATAATTTTCTAGATCTAACTCTCTCCGCTTTTCCATTCATCCTAGAGAAAATTTATGTTGTAGTGCATTCTTTCAATACAGTCAATATCTCAATATTTATTTCTTAATTTTACTCATAGCATCTATCACTAACAAACAGTTATCTTTCTTTAATTTACAGTATCTACGCAATGCTTATTCAGATATATTGAAGTACCATATACCATACGAATGACTGACTGTCAGATGAAATAGGCACAGAACTCGCGAATCGTTATTACACGTGTTGGCAATATCGATATACGTGAAGTGGCATTTACAAATAAAAATTATGTATTCACATTTTTTTTTATTAACGACACAACAGTGTCTTTATATACAGATGAACATGTGGCAGGTTATACAAGTACTTAAAATTATTGACAAATAATACAAAACTTTATCTTAAACTAACATGAAGATACAAAAGCAGTAGTAATAATAAATTACAGTCATCGTTTAAAATTATTTAATAAATATATGTATATTTAAGTTCAATATATGTTATGTATGTATACCACAAAATATTACCACAAAATATAACAAGAATCAGCCTGGAGGATACCTCTGTAATATTGAACCCTGATACTAAGGTTGTATGTTGGCTTAGTTGAGGTGGTCCAGCGACGATTTTTGAGATGTCTGTCATAGGGAGGG
Organism: Odontocerum albicorne; assembly: GCA_949825065.1. Lineage (NCBI taxonomy): Eukaryota > Metazoa > Arthropoda > Insecta > Trichoptera > Odontoceridae > Odontocerum > Odontocerum albicorne. Next base: position 34,170,613 of record OX463856.1, read on the forward strand.
GCTGCTAAATGCTCTTGGGTCGTACAGTGATGCACTTATCGGTCACATCAGAGATATTTGGTGAAAACCGGGAATAAATTCACAAATACAATCAAACGTGTGCCAGTGTGTGACGTAGGTATATTCATTCTAAAAAAACCTCTATGGGTGAGGAAGCGACGCTTTTCACGTCTCACTTTCACTCTACTTCAGTATATGGGAACACAAGATTTAGAATATCAGTTTGCTCGCTTCTGTCGCACAGTAGCTCGCGGACTTTAGTTTGAGGTGGTCGCTTCGCCCGTTTTGTGAACGTCGGCCGATGTTTTTTTCATGTTTTCAGCAATTAAATTTCAATTATTATCACTTTTGACTTCAAATTTAATTAATTAAGCGATTGGCTATGAATATTCTTATTTTTCCGATTTTAAATCGCTCATTTTTTTCATACATGTGAATGGAATACACAGCACTGGAACGCGCGGATTTTTTTAGTACAGGAAGGGAAAGGTTAACACTGCCAAAGTTTTGGAGAATGGTGGCTCAATTGAATGAGGAATGAGATTTTATTTTTTCATATATTTTATGTGATTCGTAACATTCTAACTTTGCTGCTGTGATGAACCTGTGCATGAAATGAACACTGATAATTTGGATTTTAATCCTTTGTATCATAGTATAAATAGGCCAAAGCCCGTACGATGGTTGTCGCCAAAGAAAGAATACGAGAATTGAATTTTGAATACAAGAGAGCGAGAGAGGAATACTTGGATTCTCTCCGAAAGTAATTCGAAATTTGAATCTCGGTGGGTCCGTGATAAATGAAAAGATGGAAACCATACTGAACGAATTTTAAACACCTAGCTAACAATTTTCGAACCAGTGTAAAAAGGGACGATGTATAAATGATATATACATATAAACAAATTCTACATTTATGAATACATATTTTCATAAATGTAGAATTTGTTATACTTCCGTGAATATTTCACGGGTTGCAACTGGTTACTATTAAATGATATGTGTTGTGTAAAAATCTCGATTCATTGCCCGAGCCGAAACCCGAAAAATAATTCATGTGTTTAACAACTTAACTTTAATGACGATATCCATAGCTTTGTTGGTATGATACCTGTCTTTCAACCTAGAAGTTGTGGGTATGGTTTCCAATAGTACCTAAAGTTTTTTTTTTAAAAAGCTTATCAATCTGGTTTTTAATGCAAGCATATTGAACATTTTGTTGGATGGCTGGAACAGATTGTCACGTGGCTATAAATCTGCCAGTTAGTGTTTACTTTTGTTGTAAACATCACAATTTGACGGTTTATTGCCTTAAGTGAAAACTACGCTGGATAGTATTTTTTTTTATTGGTGCCAACGGGAATCAATCCATAACCTTCGGACTGGAAGAAAGGCCACTAGACTATAAAGGTCTTATGAACTTGGCCATGAAGGTCAGTTCGAAGCACGGATTATGTACATCTTCTTCTACATCGCATGGTCAATGCTGAGGGAGCTTTGAATTCGTGTATCATCCCGTTGTCTCCATCGTTGCAGCTTCTAAGGCATATTGAATACAGCCTTTAAAGAGAGTCTGTTAACTCCATTATTTACACATTTCCTCTTGCTCATTTTCCTCAAATGTTGCGGTGGACCAACTTCTCCAGATGTTCGGTATTCTTTCTTGCAACATACCGAAAGTGTATTTCAATTCCTTTCCTGCATGTTGTTGTTTCCTGCTTGCTGCATCTCTTAGACTTGGAATGTTGAGCGTCCGCCTCGAAGACCATACCATAATTATATAATTTGGAAGTAGTTGAGTTTACAACTAAATTTTGTTAACCTTTATGATCTAGTTGGTAACTTGTCTCTCATCCGTGAGTTTCAGTTACAATACTCGCACATGGGTTACAATACTCACGCCGGGTACATGTGCGAATTTTGATCCTATATACACAATGACGAACCGTAAATAATGTACTACTCCAAATTCTATGCATCACATGTCTGTGACATTTGCGGGAGGGAGTGCGCATCTACGATCAGGCTGTTCTCTCACAGAAGATCACACAATCAACGTGGGAGAACGGTTCAGGACTGACGTTGGAGTAGCGAGGGGATCCTCGACTACGAGGCCCGGGAACGACGACAAAGATGTGCTACTCCAAATTCTATGCCTCAAGGTCCGATTAATGGGGCTGAAGACAATATTGTCTCCCAGCCACGAATAACATGGTAGAAATATTAATAAGGATTTATTGAAATAAAAAAATAATATGTTACAATAAATTAGTTTGTTCTTCTACTAACTACATTAATCCCCACTACACGTGTTTCTACCTCCTAGCGTTCTACCTTCAAGCGAAATAAAGAGACTTAGAATTGGAGGTAGAAACATGTCTATTGGAAATAAAAGCATATAGAGGAATAAAAAAGTTATTTATTGTTAAAAATTTTAATACGGAATTCCATAAATTTAAAGCTAAAATCAATTTTAAAAAAATATTCTGACTTGTAACAGTATTATATGACTGGTGCCATTAAATGAAAATGTTATTTAATCATCTTTCGGGATGACCCGAAATGGAATTATTTATTTGCAATGCAAATTTTTCGATGCATAAAACATATTTGGTATCGTACTCGCATCACTGCATCGGCTGCATTATAAATTATATATAAATGACAATGCAATATGCAATACTTCGATGCAAATCCATTCAATATCAAATCATTCCGTAGATTAACAGACGTTTTTGTTAAAAAATGCTTGAAATATTATGACTGATAATAATCTTGTTGATTGATAGCTAAAAATTAAGCAATCGTTTATACTTATATCAAATCCTTTTTGGCAATCAATATGAGCATTGCATGGATATCCATGTGGCTTTGACTATTAAAGGAGCCGCCGTTGTTGCTGGGCCTTGTAGTCGAGGATACCATCGCTATTTCAATGTCAATTCAGTTGGAAAGCGAAGCTGTACCCTGGAGTTTTCTTCTTCTTTTTCTCTTCTTTGAGTGAGTAAGCCGTTGCACACCAGCAAAAAAATCGGCCACGCCACTGTACTGGATCCGACGATACATCTGAAGTGGGATGATCTTTTTTTCGAAATAATATATATGACCGAAGTCATAGGTATCCTTATAACCTTGAATGCTAGGCGGAGTAAAGTCAAAAAGGTGTTCTTCCGGAATGAATTTATTAAATTGTATAAATTTGATTTATTATGTACAATACTCATTACAAGTAAATATTAAATTACATTTGTTATTTTTTAACATTTTGTATCTTAAAAATTATATGACCGCTAAAATATAATAAAATAATTCAAATATACATTAATATAGGTTTCACATGAGTGTTATTTTTTCTATTGAACTTTCGATATAAACTATTCAACCTCTTCCAGCCAACCAGAGATATGTCACAGAGGCTTTAAGCTGAAATCAGACTGAATCGAATTCGTAACCTTCGGGATAGAAAGCGGACGATTTATCAACGCTACCTAGGCTATTCACAAAAAAACTGTTTAAGTCAAATGTCATTCAAAGAGCTGTCCTCATCTTATATGACCCCCTTCCAATCAAGCATCACCACAGTGTTAAGAGAAGAAACTCCACCGAAGACATCAACGATAATTTTAAATGTTATATATATCATACATACCAGAATTCCATGTCCGTTTTGGAATAGACAGAGAGAACAGATTTCTACAGATTTCAGATCTAATAAATAAGATGGAGTAGAACACTCGGCAATTATTTTCGTATGTAGAACGAATATATAAAGAAAGACTGAATAAATCCGTGGACTGGGTAGACAATAACATAAATTACAGAATATGGAACATAGAAATTAGGGATGAATTTGAACTTAAAAGTTACAAAACAAATCTTCTTCCTGGCACTGTCCCAACTCATTGCCTAGGTAGTCTGTTGGGGTCGGCTCTTCTCGTTCTCAGGCTGTATATTCTTCGGTTCTGTGTGTCGCTTTCATCTAGGCCGTTTCTCTGCAGCATTTTGTAGCATTGGGTCATCCAGGAGTTCTTTGGTCTTCCTCTGTCGAGGAAGATCCGCAGACATTGCCTGATTTACCGTATGGAGCTACAAAATTATTATTAAAAGTTACAAAACAAATATACCCTGCAAATGTGAGTGGAAGGCATGATTGAGTTGACCAAGGAATGTATGGATTGAATCAAGTTAATGATATTTTGAAAGAAGAAAATGGAAAAGACTGACAAATCAATGAAATTTGATGATATGTAAAAGAGGCAAATTATGTGAGTCACGATAGGCAAGTCTGACGCTCTGTCATCTATACGTACCCTGACAGAGAATTGCTGTGATGGTCTGTATGTAACAAAAATAAACTTGAAACTCTGTATTGAGAGCCAAATATCGTAGCAATGCGAAAATCAAAACAAACGAGTGCGTGGTATTTATGTTCAATTTTGAAAGAATTCCACCTGAAGAGAGCCTCGGAATAGGAAGTAGAAACACGTTTACTGGGGATTGATATAATTAGTGGAGCTTCTTCTTCTCTCTTGGTCTAGGTCGTATGACATGTTTGTGACAATGGGCTGTCCTGGGATGATGACGTCCAGCTGTCCTTCCACCTTTTTGGCGGCCTTCCTGGTAATCTCCTGCTGCTAGGGTTTTCAGTCTTAGCAATTTTCGCAAGTCTCGTATCCCCCATGCGGTCTACTTGATCCCTCCAGGAGCGCCATTAGTGGAGCATTAAAGTAATTCATTGTCAAATATAATATGGCTTTCCACAAAGTTAAAACTGAAATCTTTGATAAATTTAATTCTTGTTATTGCCGAAATTGGTCCTACGTTTTAGAATAAATAAATAAATGACCAAATACATTTTTGATATATGGGCCCAGCTTTTAGTAATCTTGGATATCCTTCTTATCCCTGCCTTTCCGCTTTTCTTTTCTCCGAATAACACAAATAATAGGAAGTGCCTTACTCCAGCAGGTTATATAACAATTCAGCCTCGTTAACCGAGAATAGGGTGACAGTTCTGAAAAAAAGGAAAGTAAAATATTTTTTCCTTCACACTGCACAGCTTTACAATAATACATTATATATACAAGTACGAGTACATGCGAGATAAAGCAATCCTCGTGGATGAGTTCGTAAAACGCTTCTTTTCCACCTGGGGACTTTAGGTTCAGTTCCCAATGATTTTTTCTTTTCTTTATCGCATGCTCAATGCTGAGCATCGCTGCCCTCTGCTGTCTCAAACTCGGCGCACCACCTATCTCCATCCCTCCCGGTCCTGGAGAATGTTAAATGCAGCGCTTAAAGAGGATCCTGTTAAATCATTTATTTTACCAGTCCATCTCGTAGGTCACCTTCTTCTAACTCTTCCTTCAAGTGTCCACATGATCACCAGCTTTTCCAGACTTTCATCATTTTCCTAGCAGCATGCCTAAATTAGATTGGAGCTATTTGTCTGTAATCAATTTTTTTTTTCGGTGATCCTCAATTATTTGACGATAGTTTAGGAGATCGGTCCTTAAGGGAAGAGATGATGAGGATGGTTTGTTGATAAATAATAAAACACGTTAGATCGCAATGCGGAAAGAGAGTTTTTATTAGTAAACGTAGGTATTTATACTATTTCCGCGTGTGTGCGGGAATGCGAGCACGATATCCTTCGTCTCGTTTCTGCATTAGCGAAACGATTAATGTTGTATGTAGGTATCATTCAAATACGGAACTGGCGAGACAGCCGTGGTGCGTTCTCTCTCTAGTATGGAATGCGGTCCGCTAGGCTATGGGTTGAATGGCCGGCGGGTGAACTTCGGACTTGAATGGCCGGCGTGTGAACTTGGGACTTGTTTATTTAGATTTCGTCGAGGAATGCGAAGGTCATTTCATCGGTCATTGACCGTATGTATGAATGCCCACAGTGTTCCGAGTGGGCGACCGCCACAATAGTATCGTTGGTGCGCCTTTCATTCCTTAGATTATGGAGCATTCACCTTCATATCATAAGGACAGTAAGACTCGCCTTTCCCCAAGTATTCCAATGATACCCAAAAATTTAATTTTGAAAATAGATCTCAGTTCTAAGAAAACATATTTTTCACAGTTATTGTAACTTCTTGGCGTGCAGTAGATTGACCAACATGTTTGACGACCGGTATATCAAACCATAAGTCTCGGTTAAAAGGATCGAATAGAATACTATCCCTCATCAAGCTCTTTAACATGTCCGCATTACCAATGTAGATAACTAGAGTATTTCTTTAGCTTGACTTTTGATCTTCTTATCGTGTCAGAGGAACTAAATTATTTTCGCTCAGAATTCTGTCACCTGAACAACACTGGACGTTCCATGAATCAGCTTATCTTCAGAGTGTAGGGACTACGGTCGTCCCTGAATATTGTCGACCGACCGACGAAATGACCTTCGGACATGTCCAAAGGTCGCATACCAGAACATTGATATTGTTTACCCGAAAATACTATTTACGATACATTCCACAGTAGAAAGAGAACGCATCGCGTTGTCTCGCCGTTTTCGCCAACGAATTATCTACCCACAATATTATTCGCGACGTCTGCAATATTTCGATCGACCACCTCGGCACGCACAGAGGGAGATAAAAATATATTGTGGGCGCACTCACGCGCCCCGTTCTGAAATGTATATATACCTACTTACCGATAAATAAAGGATCACTTATTATTAATCATTTGACCATTCATCACTGTTTACTATTCATTGATTATTCACTCTCACTTTCCGCATTGCTAATCGACGTATTTTATTTAAATACCAAACAATCAAAATCATCAGCACGTCCAACAAGGACATCCGCTAAAAGTGCAAGAAATTTGACTGCTTTGGCATTGCAGCAACTGTCACATGGACTGCTTCTCATAGAAGATACTGAGAGTAGATCCATCTCCATTAGAAAATTCTCCATTTTAATATGTTTCCCTTGGTTAACCCGATTCATGTTCAGAGTTTGTTCCACATTCTCCAGGATAGTTCAGAGCTCATTTATGGTAAAACGATAACAATGAAAGATTAAACAATACATGAAAACGAAAGACAATTGAAATTTAAGAGTTGGATAAGTAAATTGTTTAAGAGATGCGAACAGAAAAATCTGAGAATGAATGTTGAGAAATCCAAGTCGTGGTAATAGAAAATAATTCGTGATGTGTTATGAATAATGCAAGATAAGAACAAGTTGAGGAATTCTAATGTTTGGGTAGTATTGTGCGTCTAAGATTTATTTTCAACTTACGAAAGTACGATCATATAACTTCATACCATAAGGCATTGAACTGGTTGAATGTTAGAAATAGACGCTAAATTTACATACTGTCTCTATTCTATAACATCATTAACTGTCCCGCCGCCCCCACTTATCTTGCCGAAATTTTTCAGCGTCTTTCCAATCATGTATTAGCGCTACGCTCAAAAAGAGATTGTCTATTGGTCTTTCCAGTTCACCGCTCCTCTTTGTTTACGTCGTCCTTTACTGTCCATACAGTGAGGCTCTGGAATGAGTTACAAACCAATATAAGACTCGCTCCGTCCTTGGCATGCTTTAAGAAGCGACTGAAAAAACTCTTAATTTCTAGTCAGTAAAATAACGTGTTTCATTCCTGTTTTTTCTTTCCCTTTCCTCTCCACCATCCCTTCTTTTTTTTTTGATTGATGATATCTCACTTTACATGAAAAATAATGTTCGGTTGATTGTCCGTCTTTGTGAGGTTCGTGGGCATATGCTCACGTATGTGTTTATGGATTTCGTGACGATGGATAGTCATTTGAATGATTTATGCGACCACATAACTTGCTTAATTTACTTTTGTCTGGTTGGTTGGAAGAGATTGCCGCCTGGCAATAAGCCCGCCAAATTGTATTTGCAATAAAAGTGTTATATAAATAGTATTTTATCAGATAATGAAAGAGTTTATAAGAATGTCGAATGGTGTGTAGTGATAGGAAATAAAGTCAATCGGGCACTTAAACATGTAAGCTCGAACCCGACATCATGAAAATCTACTAAAATGATAGTTCACAACAGTATTTTGGTGCTAACTTTGATGTATAGGAGTGATACGTGGAAACGTTAAACATATATGACGTTAAAATCTGAAAAGAGCCAACTAAACTCTACAGAAATATGTGCACTTAAAAGATACACGGGCTGGCAATGTATAATAGAATGCGTAATGAAGTGATTGAAAACGAATGTGAAATGAAGACTGAGTTGTTGAGTTAGATCAAGGAGAGCACTCTAAAATAGTTTGAGCACGTGAAACGAACAAACATATAGTGCAAATATTAGCGGAAGGCATGATAGAGAAAGACTAAGAATATAATTGTGGTGTCAAGAAGGGAACAAAGACGTTAAAAGAAAACGTTTGAGTTGGATGAAACGTATATGGATCTAGAGAGATGAAGGAAATGCATCGATATACGAAAGCCTGGTACTCTGTTCTCTCTGCTTACCCGATCAGGAAGATGGTGGGATAGTATGTTTATATGGATGAGCGAGCTCATTACAAGAACCATTTCAAACTTACATTAAAAACAAAATAAAATGCATCAATTCTTATAAACGAAGCACGCGTGGTCTCTTTACCTTATGAACGAAGTATACGTGGTCTCTCTACCTTTTTGAGCCTAAAAAAAATAACATTTTCACACACAGGTAGGGCTTGCCATTCTGTCGAGTGGTCCTTTTTACGGTTCGCGAAATATTGCCGGGAACTGGCTCCCCATTTGAGTAAATATAATAATAATTTAATGTTCCCCTGTTTACATACGAGTAAGGGTAGTCCTCCTGCCTTCAAGACTTCTGGGTCGAAATGAAGCCTACCGACCTTTTTCAGAAACGCAAGACTGAAAAATGGTAGTGAGGAAATGTTTTATGTATGACCTCTATGTGAGAGGGGAATAGATCTTGAAAATAGACCAGAAAGTCAACAACTGCTCTTATATGTTACACATTTACATACCTGCAGGAGTAAAACAAGGCGACTTACGAGTATTATCTCCACCATTACAAGAGTAGTGGAAATTGTGAGTTTGGATTGCCTTGGTACAACACTTGATATTGGTGTTATTTAACGTACATGTTTCAACCTCAAGAAGTTCCTAAATCTGTGCACAATATTTATTTTCATTTGTAGTATATTTCTCGATTGGTTTCGGTACATAACAATGTATTTTTCGTCATTTTTACGTGTTGATTTTGTCATTACAACAGTCATATATTTGTTGCATAATATTTTATGAATATTTGTAAATGTTCATTTTCTCGAGTAATATTTCAATTAGATCAATTTGTATCTGCCTTAAAGTGTTGGAGGTATGGGTGGCATGTGCAGCTTTAGGAAGCGCTTGACGACACCTCTTTTTGGGAAGTCGCATTAAAGTACGCATTTATAAAACCTGTGTGCGACCTATCCTCACATATGGCATCGAAGCGAGGGCGGACACTGTCAGGACAAAAAGTATGCTAAGGACAACGGAAATGAGAATTCTACGCGCTATTGCTGGGAAGACTTTGCGTGATCGTGTAAGGAACACCACAATCCGAGAGGTCAGTGAGGTCCAAGATGTGGTCAGATGGGGACGACAGCGTCGACGATACTGGTACCAACATGTACAGATAATGAATTCCACAAGAATACCATACATAGCTCTGCATGGGCTACCGGATGGACGGCGTCCACCAGGGAGACCCCTAAAACGATGGAGAGATAGCTGGAGCTCAGCATCACAAGAGGATAATCCTGTAATAACAGACTCTTGAGTCTATAGAAAGTTTCAGAAGTATTTACTGTATAAATGCAACGGGGTATTGTATAATCTACAATCTGAAAGAAATATCAACTTATTTTTCCATATTATATATTCTAAGTAAGATACCGGCAAAAGCTTAGTTTACAGGGGACACATCAAATGAAAGAAAAAAAAACCAGATATATGCAAAGTGTGTGTCCGCATTAAATTACCTGTTGTTTTTTTTATAAATTATGTATTTATAAAATTTATTGTCATTTATTTGTAAATAAAATAAAATAATATGAATGCTACACACATACACATACCCTTCACCCCACTATTGTGTTATATATCCCGAAATTTAAAAAAATATTATACAATTTATATATCCTATATAAATTGTATATTTTTTAATAAATATTTTTATTATTATATAGGGACTTTCAATAAGGACACTAAATTTTTGTTTATTTGAAATCATATTTTATGACATTAAGTATGGAATATAACGTCGTTCAAATGTCTGCCGCGGCTTTGCTTGGTGGCACATATTCAGGAGGTTAAATTTTCAATGACTTTGTCGCATAAATCTGGCTGAATTTGTTGGATGGCGTTCGTTATGTTGACTTTGAGGGCATCAATTGTTTGCGGTTTATACGCATAGACCTGCGATTTACGATAGCCCCAAAGGAAGAAGTCTAAGTTGACAGGCATTAAATCGCACGATCTCGGTGGCCAGTTTACATCGCCGCCGGGCGAGATAACCATGCCCTCAAATCGCTCGTGCAGAATGTCCATCGTAGCATGCGCTGTGTGGCACGTAGCGCCGTCCTGTTGGAACCACATGTCGTTGGTATCCATATCATCCAGTTTAAGCCACAAGAAATTGCTTATCATCGATATGTAGCACTCGCCGTTGATGGTTATGGTAATGCCAATTTCGTTTTGGAAGATGTACTCACTCACTTAAAAAAAACCTCCACAGCACGGTTTCGCTTTCCAACTGAATTAACTTTGGAATGGTGAGGAAATATTTGATTACGATGTCCATTAACGACATATAATGTGTAAATAAAGTGCTAGAAAAGAAATATGGAAGTTGATCACAGCCAAATCAAGGCTTTGATCAAGAATAATCAGCGTTGTACGACTCGAGAGATTTCCGAAATACTGAAAATATCATAAGCCACTATCCACAAGCATTTGGTGCAATTCTGCGTTTAAATTTGACCTACGAAATTACCTTTCTGACAACCTGTTATATTAAATAAATTACATTTTCCCTCAGTTAGGAGTTTGTCCATTGTTCAGATAGTTAAGCCACTGAGAGGAGTGGCTCGGTCACTTTGCCGCGGAAGGGCAAATATAAGGGTTTAACGAGCATGTTTGGATTGGCGAAAACATGCTTATAAACCGGCGGGAAGCATGTTTAATAAATGTAAATAGAATGTCTGGGAAAAGAATGCCTGAAATTTTCCTTGGTAGTATGTTAAGGAGGAAAATTAAATTCGTATATAAATTGTACGTTTTGGTTGTTTAAATGATCTTATATGTTATTATACGGAAAATTTTTATATTTTTCTTTCAATATTATCTGATGTTTTGATATATTTGCTGCAATTACCTCAGTTATATTTCAATTGGGTAATATGTTTTTCAAAAGATCATTAATCCATATTTAACAACGGTAACAAAATTGATGGTGGTAGAAAAATGTGAAATGAAAAGTAGATACGACTCATTCTTCTTCCTAGTGTCATGTCAAGTCCCCCCAACATTGGCTATCACCTGAAAGTAGGCCTATTTGTCCCCGGTAGCCCGAAAAAGCTCGCCAACGTTCCTTATACCAGTCCAATCACGTAACATATATTGCCGAGCCAGGAGATTTGCCTCCTGCCAACACCTCTTCGACCCTCTATTTTGCCTTGGATGATCAGGTGCAGTAAATTTGTATTTTTCTCCCCTAAGTACATGACCCAAATAGGACACTTTTCGGATTTTAATATTAGTCAGCAACTCTCTATCAACTTTGGCTCTTTGAAGAACCCTTGTGTTGCTGACCATATCCGTCCAGGGTATCCGAAGCATTCTCCGGTGTATCCACATTTCGAATGCTCCCAGTCGGTTCATACTGCCAACTTTGAGGGTCCATGTAGATACGACATATGGGTGAAAAATAAAAGATTAGGTCAATTTGAAGAATTCTGACATTTAGGTAGTATTTTATCAGATGGTGAACGAGCTACGAGATATATAGAATGGTCTGCAAGAATAGGAGAGTGTCTTATTCATCTAGGGTACATAACATACATACATACCGTTACGCCATTTTTATGTTGAGGTAGACAAAAACGATAGAGTGCCAAACTTTTCTATCACGTGTATTTTGATAGGAAAGTTTGACTCCATCTTCTCATACAGCTCCTTCAGTTTCTATTATTACTTGCTTTTCCACTTTTTCAAAATTTCAGTCGCTTGATCCAACCATATTTTTCTAAGTCATCCTCTATCATAATGCTTTCATATGCATACATTATTAATTTGTCTAGTCAGTCTTTCATGCCCCATCCGTTCAACATATTTAAACCACCTCAACGCGTTATTTTTTACCTTACTAAGTACATCCGTTTGTATCTCACAGTCATCCTTAATAAATTATATTATTTATAGTTAAGGCATTAACATTGTGGATGTTTAAAGACACTGTAATTGGTTTTTATCAAACATTGTTTATTCCACTTTTTATAACGGTATAACCCTACCGGTTTCAAGGATTTCCCCTAATAATCGGGGGTACACAAATAAGACTTATTTATGCTCCCCTGATGATGACGGGAAACCCTTGAAACCGGTAGTGCTATACCGTTATAAAAAGTGGAATAAACAGTGTTTGATTAAAACAAAATACAACATCCTTAATAATTATATTTTTTATTCCGTTATACATCAACACGCCACACATTGTTCTGAAAATACATAATTCATTTTTAATTTTGATATTTATTTTTGAGTATATGTATTTTAGCGACCCATCGACTTTGTTTCTTATTGTAATACAGCGTTCAAGATATTTTTCCTTTTTTCTGTCGTCTGAGAACGTATGTGTACTTTCCAAATAGCAGAGTTCTTCAACTCGTTTCTAATCTTTTATTTTCCGTTCACTCCTTTCAATTACCATAACTCCAGTTTCTTCATATTTATCCTCCAGGTACAATATATAAAAACTACATTTCCAATTAAAAAGAAAAAAAAATAGTAACTCTTTCACGCGAGTTTCAGTTTTTATATCGTCATTCACGTTGTTAACAGCGCGCGAGAGAAAGGGAGGGAAAAGCTGGAAAAATAAAATTCCTTTTCAGGCGAACACATAAAAGAACTTGGACAAATATTTGCTTCATCTTTGGGAAATGGAAAAGCTTCGAATCTGAAACGTTTCCCGCCTTTTGACACACGATGACGTCACTTCCGTTTGGCGCCTTTACCGCTGCCGCCTTAGGGAGGATAGTCTGAACTGATTTGGGAAAAGACCGAATTCGAAAAAGACAGAACAAAGCGCGCACACACAAGACTGAAGTTTGAATCGTTCACAAAAGGTGAAAGGAAAGCGTTTTGGATCAATCAGAAACAAGATTATTAGCTTTGAATATCGCCCTGTAGGAGCACAGAAGATTATGGATTATTCGAAGTGATAGGAAAAAACTTACTCGGAAAAAACACCCCGGATAATGTGATAATGTCAAAAAATAAAGAAAAACTCGTACATCAATGAGTTCAGCGACAAGAATTTTTATGTTTTTGTAATTATTTTTTTTTTGTTTTATAGTACAAACATACGAGTATCTTAAGTTGACATACTCACTATACAAATATGCCATCACACATTTTCCCTGTCGTGATAGGCAGAGTGGGTAGAACACCAGACTTTCCTTTCACGATACATCCTTAGCATCTTCTGCATTCACACAACTCCTACAATTTATCTGACTCGCTAAGTTTTCTTGTTTCAAAATGTCATGCACTTGATCACACCATACTTTCTTTGATCTTCCTCTCACACGCCTTATACTTGTTTTGTCAATAATAATGGGTGAGTCGCGGGTTTTAGCTCTTTTGAGTAGAGTTTACTCTCTAAATGACGCTACACAAATGGCATTTTTATTATTATTATTATAACTCTCCAAGAATGTTTTTTTTTTAAATGAGACAACTTCACAACATTTTAACAGTAATAATTTCAAATGAAAAAAGGTCTGAATCATAATCAAATGAAAACTGAATGTAAATCCTAGCATTTGTGAAGGAAAGTAGTACATTTTATATTGTTGTTCCTTTGAATGTAAAGGAATATGGATCATGGTAAGTTCTTTGACGATAGAGAGGGTGGTTTGAAGGATTTTTACGGTCTTCACATTGGTATGTGAGTTAATGACTGTTTTATAACTCGACAATCACTTCCGACAACTTTTCATCAAACACTCAACGTTTGGACAAGTACGAGTAGAACAAATATTGATGAAGATTAACAAAACAAATATATAGCGCAAATGTGAGTAAAAAGTGTGGTAGGAAAACACCACAGAAAGTATGGTTAGGTCAACTAAATGATAATTTGATAGAAGAAAACTTAGGATGTCAGACAAGTCATTGGAGTTGTATGCTAGAGTAGATGGATGTAGGAAGAGGTGAAGGATGTGTGTCGATATAAGAAAGGCTGTATCTCCATCCTTTTGACCTACCCTGACAGGGAAACTATAATCATCAGCCTACATTCGTCTACTGCGGGATATAGGCCACTCCAAATTATTTGCAAGAAATCCCGTCCTTTGCGCATTCCTACTACGTAATTGATGTTTGCTTACGTATTTCATCCACCCAGCACGCCTTTGGTCTTCTTACAAGTCTAATTCTGCATATTGTATACTGCTGGATTACTTCAAACGTCCATTGTTTGGGCGAAGTGTTCAGACCACTTCCACTTCAGTCTTTTGGTGACCTCTATAACAACGTCTGCTTTTGTTTGAGCGTACATCCACTTATTGCGTTTGCGGTATCTTCTGTTATAACCAAGCATGCACCTTTCCATGCTGCGTTGTGTTGTCCGGAGATTTTGTTTCATTCGTACAGAAAGTGTCCATGTTTCGCATCCATATGTTAGTACTGGTAAGATACATTGGTTAAATATACCTTCCGTTTAAGACAGGTTAAAGTCATTAGAATTGTATGATAAGGTGTGTTGATTTAAAAGAGGTGAAGGACGTTTGTCAATATAAGAAAGGCTGTATCTCTTTCCTCTCGGCCTACCCTAATGGGGAAACAACTTGTATCATATGTTTATATTATTATTTATAGTTAATGTGTCAATACTGTGAGATTAAAAAAATGTAATTGACTTATTATTTGTATTTAAGGCTTTAACATTGGGGAGGTTTAAAGACATTTAAGTTTGTTTTATAAAATACTGTTTATTCCACTTTATGTAACGGTATAACTCTACCGGTTTCAAGGCTTTCACCTCATCACCAGGGGAGCACAAACTAAAATGTATTATAATGTAATGATTTACTAAAATACTATTATACTTGTAAAACAGTAATTCTTCTTCTTCTCAGTGTCATGTCAGGTCCCCCCAACGTTGAATATCACTTGAGAGTAGACATCTTTGTCCCCGGCAGCCCGAAAAAGATCTCCAACGCCCTTTATGCCAGTCCAATCACGTATATTGGGAAGATTTGCTTCCTGCCAACACCTCTTCGGCCTTCTATTTTGGGTTGGATGATCAGGTGCAGTAATTTGTACTTTGCTCCTCTAAGTACATGACCCAAGTAGGACACCTTTCGGATTTTAATATTAGTCATCAACTCTCTATCAACTTTGGCTCTTTGAAAAACCCGTATGTTGCTGACCATATCCGTCCACGGTATCCGTAGCATTCTCCGGTGCATCCACATTTCGAATGATTCCAGTCGATTCATACTACTTACTTTGAGGGTCCATGAATCCACTCCATGCAACCGTTGTCGAAGTTTCAAGTTTAGATTATCACCGCAGAATACGCTTCTCATTTTATTAAAAGTCGCACGGGATAGTTCAATTCTGCACTTGACTTCGGTTTCTGGGTCGAGGTCTTCCACTAGGATACTTCCGAGGTATTTAATTTTTTTCACTCTCTCTATATCAGCGCTGTTCAATGTGCAAGACGTGCTTGTAAAACAGTATTTGAGTAAATAAATTATAACAGATATAATTATTATTGTTATAAAAAGTAGCCTGTTAATATATTGCGGTTATATTTCACCCCCTTACCTCAAATATTTACTGCATCTGTTTGTTACAACAGAAATCCATAAACGGAAATTGCATCCTGTCAAATACTGCGGTTGCTAGCAGAAGAAAATATATTCTTCCGCTCCCCCACATTCTGGCTGCATATCCTGTTCCGGCTCGCAACAACCACACATGTAATAATCGAAAGAGTCCAAGAAATTTCCGAAGGATTCAGTTTTCTGATTGAAACATCAGTTGCAACGAACTTCTCATTTACGGCTGGGTGAATCGACAATATCGGAAGACAGTGATATTTATCTGAAAAAAACGTGGTTAGTAAGAAAGCAGGTTTTTCTTTTTCTTTTCTGAAGAGATCAATTCGTGAATTTTACTGTATTCATGTAAGTTCTTCTTTTCGTAAACTGAAATGTCTTCTTTTTAAGAATCGTTTTCTTGCAGTTCCTTTTATTAATAACTCACAGTTCGTCACTAGACGTGACGAAGCAACAACACACACAAACTTGTGCGAGCATTGGTACCAATCAAACCCTTGCAAAGAGCCTTGTTTTCTAAAAGGCACTTTATAAATTGTCATTTTACATGACGCCGTATCCCTGTCGGGGAAGACAATGAGGAGAGAGCGCCGACTTTCCTATTACGACACACATCTTTTGCCTCTTTATCCATACATCTAATATTTTTGCATTTCAAAATATCATTAATTTGATCCAACCGTATTTTCTTTGATCTCATTCTACCACGCCTTCCACATACATTTACACTGCATATATGTTTTGATGGTATTTCTTCATTCATTCGTTCTTCGTGCTCTAATCATGTCAGAGTGTTCTTCTTTTTTATCTTACATAATACATCCGCCTTAGTTCACCTTCATACCTAATCACTTCAATCCATATTCTGTCGAACACTATAATCAAATTTATTCATTTCAATATGGCATTTCTACAGCATTTATTTGGCACCATTTAGTGTTTATCTACTTCCACCTTTCCCTCCCATACATCAATTGGTATTATAATAATACTATTGTGAACTATCTTAGCAAATTTTGATACTGCCCAGTGCGAGTACCATATATATGTTTTAATGCATTTAATGACCTATAACCACTTATAAAACCACCAACTTAGTTGAAAAAATGTACACTTTCAAATAAATTTAAAAATTCACCATTAAACTGTTATTTCCCAGTCAACGTTAAATTTAGCTGCAAACCCTCGAAGAAATTATAAATATCACACGTGCCTTAGTTTTAATTTAAGTCGGGCCCTCCCAGCCCGGTAATGTATGCGCCGTCACGGACCCGGCCGGCTCCGGTCCTGAATAACGGAGGGCATCAAGATTCCCGGCCTGAATTACTGAAGCTAACAAGATTTCAGAACTGAATTACTGACACTAGCAGCATTGTGTTTGTTACGTCAGACTTTTGACGTCATTGATATGAAGGGTTTGCAAAACTATGGCTATCGAAAATGTTACCTACTTTTGAATGCGCATAATTATTCCTATAAAATTAGATCTTAAATAATTTGAAAACTCATTTAAAAACAAATTATTGTATAGTTGTGTTAACATTGTTTTGATAGAGACACATGGCCGTGCATTAAAATGTAGAGTGTCGTTGGTTCGAAAACCGATATGAGATAGTAGACAATCGTGGTTTAACGTTTAGCATTCATGCTAAACATGCCAATGTCTCAGGTTCAATTCCTGGCTAATTCACTTCAAACAGATTTTACTCTTAGCCCAGTGCAACAGTGAAGTGCCACAGCTTGCACACAAGACACCAATAAACGCACAGGTGTCTTCAAACCACAAGATAGCTGACAATCATACTCGACTACGAGGGCTAACTTATCTGAGCTAGTTTCCTCAAATATGTTTTTTTTATATTTTATCACATTATTTACCATAAAGGTCCAAAAGTTTCCAGCTTAAACAAGTTAGAGCGTGTATGCCACATAGTCAGACGATGTTAAAGTTCAAATCTCATATTTCTAATCTCAGAAGTATAACAACTAGAGCCGATAGAAGACGTGTTGTTTCGTTATATTCTGAAATTTATAAAATGTAATATCGCGCGGTTTTCTAACAAAAGAAGGGCTCAGCAGTAGTTAAACGACATTTAGATGTAGAATATCCATAGACAGCGTCGACACGTCGTTATTTTTTTGTTGTAGACTATCGTCTAAGCAGATATCCGACTCTTTTAGCAGGTTCACATATTCTAATCTCAAAATTATCTTTAATTTATTATTTATAGTTAAGGCATTAACATTGTGAAGGTTTAAAGACATTGTAATTTGTTTTATCAAACACTGTTTATTCAACTTTTTGTAACGGTATATATAACCCTACCGGTTTCAAGGCTTTCCCCTCATCATCAGGTGAGTCTTGTTTGTGCTCCCCTGATGATGAGGTGAAAGCCTTGAAACTGGTAGAGCTATACCGTTACAAAAAGTGGAATAAACAGTGTTTGATATAACAAATTACAATGTATTTAAACCTCCACAACGTTAATGCCTTAACTATAAACAATAAATAAAAAAACAATTTTTTGATAAAAACACATTACATATCAAACTTGTGAATGAAAAGGTAAAATGTGTCATTAAAAGAGTCTATTTTTTTGCTTTAATTTTAGTCAGCGCAGATTTCAATATTAAATGTTGCACAAGATAATGCAATGCATAATCCGTAGTCCTTTTATCTTTTTCAATCCTTAATTACAAGTGATTAAAATGAAAAGTTTGATGTCTAGTGAAATATTTAATATCGAGTACGAGTACTGTACAAACTTATTAATTTGAGTAAGTAAAGTAAATGACTAGGAGGTCGACGGTTTTAAAAGTTTTTGGTAAAGGGGTCTGCGGCCGAAAAAAGTTTCAATGACAGTTCACTACATAGTATTAGCGCCAACATTGATGAATGGGAGAGAAACGTGGACGTAGAAAATTAATGAAAGAAGTCTAGTAAATACTGTATGTGGTATGTTGATGTATGATTGAATAAGACCTGGAATATTTGAGGATAAAATTAGAGGAAAAAGAGCATATTGAGGTGATTTGTACATGTTGAATAGAATGCCTTGAAACCGGTAGAGTTATACCGTTACAAAAAGTGGAATAAACAGTGTTTAATAAAACAAATTACAATTATCTTTAATTGTTTAAGATCAGACAGTCTTAAGATATCAAAATATTTTTTACGATAAAATATACTTAAATAATATTTTAATTAATTTTGTTTTTTCATTAATTTGCGTTATATTTATATTTCAATCTAATTCCTCAACGTTTCTTCTTTTTCTTAATCGTGTGCTCAATGCTGAACGTCGTGGTCATCCGCAATCAGCGCACCACCTGCCCATCCCTCCCAGTCCTAGATCATGTTGAATACAGCGTTCAAAGAAGATCCTGTCAACTCCTTTATTTGATCCGACCATCTCATAGGACACCTTCCTTTTACTCACCTTCCCTCAACAACAGTCCCCGTGACCATCAACTTCTCTAGACTTTCATTATTATTTTGAGGAATACGCCCCAAATATGTTATGATTCTTTTTCTGCATATTTCATTTTTATTTATTTATTTTTTTACACATGATAAGAAATTAACATAATTTGCAAAAAAAAACAACAAGTAATTTAATTTGAACACACAATTTTAATGGATCTGGGTTTGTTGCCTTTCAATTGTAGTGTCCCCAGTAAACTAGGATTTTGCCTGTATCTCACTGAGGACATATAACATAGTATGAAAAAATAAAACGATACTTCTTTCCGATTTTTAAGATTATAAAACCCCGTTGCACATTTTGCACCTGACAAACAGTGACACTCAATTACATATGTTTACATCACGCGAAATCAAACTCCTCACACTTCATCACTCCAGACAGACCAAAAACATTCATCCCACAATATACCGCACATAATCATAAAAATAAAAACAAAAATAGATAAGAATGCAAACATAAAACAACAAAAAACGCCACACTCAAGAATTCATATTGTTGAAAGTATTTCGATAATCTCAAATTGTCGAATGATAGGGATGTTTTTTTCTCAATGTTCATATGTTAACCTTTAACTTTTCATTATTTCGTATACTAAAAACTTAATTTTTCTTTCAAAATCTGAAAGTTTCTAATATCCTTGTAGTCATTTATAACGCCGAGAAATCCTTTTAATAGATAAACGGCAAAAATCTATAAAAAAGGTACCATCAATGCATCGAATCTAAGATGAAGGAATATTTTTTATACTCGTATTTCAATACTTCGAAAGCCTCTTTTATATAATATATCATTTCAAAGTGACTGCCCAATTTACTCGTAGTCCAGGATCAAAGTGGGTATAGTCATACATTTACATTACATACCTCAATCATTATACTTTCCGCTCTGGCTACATGTCCTTCATCGGGTTCTGCGTCGTAACATTTTTTTCGATTTTCAATCGCTTGAGGCTCGTGGACACGCCTTTGATCTTATATTTCTTTATAAGGTCTTGAATAGTTTTGTAGACTCACCTGCGACTCTGAAACTTAACGATTTAAAAATTGCCTCTCGCTGTTTTAGAAAACTTGCTTTATTCAGTGTAAATATATTTAGAAGTATTCGGCTTCCAAAACCCATAAGAGAAAATATAACGAGAGAACAATGTGATAGCTGTTTAAGATGGAGGCATATTTAGCTCAATTCTGTCAACGCTTATGTTAGGAGGATGGTGGCTAAATTGACTGAAAAATTAGCGTTTGGTTTTTTCTCCATATATTGTACATAATTTGAAACATTTTTACTAGCTTGCTGATATTAAAAGACTGTACGTGAGATAAACACTGTTAATTGGAATTTAATCGTTAGTATTATTTGTAAATTATAATATGTTTTCTAATAAAATAATTTAAAAA